>JAANSQ010003157.1:0-10541 GCA_036850885.1 Lepidocyrtinus dapeste
TTTTTTTATGCTTAACGACCAAATGCCCTGAATTGAGGCATATCATCAACAGAGTTTCACCCCATCTCTAATTGCATAATTATTAAAGTGCCAACAGAGTACCGTTTCAAGCTATCTTAAATCACACCGTAGTCAAGGTATTTCTGTGGAAGACAAAGGAGATTCTAAACCTGTCACACCCCAAATTTTGAATTTAAATTGTTTTTTGTACAGCCCAAAATTAATGCATTTGTCAAATTTTCTGTATTACCATCAATGATAGCTAAATAAGCTATTAGTTATGCAAGCTTTAGTTGTGAATTTCAAGCATTCTTGTAAAGGTAGTTTCATATTACCCAAAGAAATTTTTCAAAAGTCGCGACGAATTCTTTAAATATGTAAAGCATGGTCATTTCATTTACGTACCTTATTTAGCCACATCTTGAGTCTATAACTCATTCTATTCTAAATTCATATATTAATTAGCCAAACAATAAAACCTTATTAATGTCTTTTTAGAACCTCAATTCAAAAGACATTTCATAGAATAGCGACGATCTTAAATTTGCTTGATTAGAACGCCGTTATGTAAAAGCCATCCTTTACTGTCAAATAGTGTCACTGGTAAATTTAGTACGCTTCGTGATGTTTACGCGCCAGTCAAAACCAACATCAAATTATGATCATTGTAAGTACAGCAAGATATATGCGCTGGCAAGGTAAATTAAAAGAGAATAATATCATAACATACATGATACATAATGAATTAAAAAGAATTTTATCAAAACATTTGCGTTTCAACTGAAATCTTAAAACAGTAATCAGGCTTTGATAACTTTTTTGCAAACCAAACGTCCCGTGTAGGAAAAACGAACGTCGAATTTTAGTCTGACAGTAATAATCAATTCCTCTTGCTAAACAATTTATAAATTATTGCAAAACTCATTTTTGAAACTTTTTCGCCGTTTCAAACTTTCAACATATTTATTTAAATACAAATCTGACATCAAAGTAAGTCTGTCATTTGCTAAAACGCTGTAGAAAAATATTCTTACACAGCCAGACAGATGGAAACACAGTCATGTTCTGCTATCACAAAATCATATAGCTTTTTAATTTCCATTTCTGTAGTAAAAATAATATAATAAAACTCAAAGAGCAACACATACATGCATTGATTCAAACAGTAAAAATGAAACGGTGTGCAAAACTTTTAAATCGTAATTCCGACTTTTCCTATGAATTGAATGAATAAAAAATCTATGAGGAAACTTTTGAAGCACACCTTGACTTTTCCAATAACTTTTCATAGTTTAAAATAAAATAACAAGTGTATGGATAAAGAATAGTGGTACATATTGACGAGAAAAAAGAAAACACTACCATAATTCTAGAAAAGAAGTACAGTCAAAGCACCAACTCACAATTACACACCTGACGTTTGAAACTTAAAGTACTTGTAACAAGTTTTCAAGCAATTCATGTCAAGTTATTCCAAGTATTACGTACGATTCACTGGGGAAATAAAATATGATTCGGCCAGAACTCATACCATAACAGAAAACTAGTTTTTGGCGAACTTATACCAAGTTTCTGGGAACCATTCGAAGAAAACAAAGTTCTAGACATATAGTGTAATCGCATTCTCTTATATTAATATTTCATTAATTAAATTTGAAAATTACATAGAATGTTTTCTCAGCGTTACGTCTACCGTCTGTTTCAAGGCGTATCCCGACAAAGCAAAGGTGTATATTAACCAAGAAAAGTTTTTCTTAAAAATTTAAGTTAATTTTAACGAACCAATGTACTATCTGGTTTGCAAAGCTGTTTCCAATTACCAAATTAGTTTGAATTAGATAACTAAAAAAAATACATGGCTCATTATTGTCCCCATAATAATGATAAAATAAGTATTAAGTAATTTTAACTAGTAATGTTTTATGTGTTAATGTTGGTTTAACTCAAAATACTTTTGACACTCACTGGATGATTTTATCCATCTCAAACACAATCGTATTCTAGTAAGTAAGTGTACTTGTTGCCAAACAAGATTGAGGTCCTTAAACATTCTGAATTGCGCAAAATGTCTAAGGCCTCATTTAGGCCTTATCCCAGTCCAGTTGAGCTATGCAATTTTCTCTCTCAATGATATTTACTCTCAAAAGAAATTGTGTATTTACATGAATATCCATATTTCCTTAGTGGAGAAAGTACTTTACATTCGCAGCTTCGGCCAAATTTGAGATTTGTGAATGGGAAATATCTACACAAATTGAATCAAATATGTTGGTAGACTACCACTGTGCGTGGCGGGCTACTCATACTAAAATGTCTTCGACGTAAGATCGTCAAAAAAAGAGTAAAATGTTTAGATCAACAAAACTGTGCTAAAGCCCTTTCTGCTTTTAGTCCTTTAGCCCCCAACTTGCAAGCTGTCTGCCTTCGTTTTCTATTTACTGTGCGCTAATATGCAAAAACCCGATCCCTTTTGGACCCAAGTAGGAATCCAAGTTGAAGGATGAATGTACTATTGGCCTAAGATTTTTTTCGAAAATAGGGGAAAATGATTCGATTCTTGAATTTTGCTTTAGTTGAAGCATTAGACTCAGAAAAATGATGTTATGCCCTTCCTCCCAAAGTCGTTTTTCTAGGAATTCTACTGATAAGGAATGGGTTACAATACTCCAACACATAAGTGATGCTACTAATGGCACTGGTGTGAAACGTTTGCATTTATTTGTCTTCGCGTCATGTATGACTTGAGTGAGGAGGAAGTAGGCAACAAACTATCGAGTAATTTTCCTTGTAACATCAAAGATTTCTTGTTATTCATTTGATCCAGAAGAAAGCTGTGAAAAGAAAGCAGAGAACATCCTATAATATCTTTTTAAGTTGAAAGAAAAGCTACCTTCTTCTTTTCCGAAAATGAGGATATTCGTCTTATAGTTTGGAAAAATCGGGCTTCGGGGAATAACTCGTTTGCTCTGTTTTCCCCCAGCCTAATCTTTCTTTTTTCTGGAGGCTCTATAGAGACCCCTAGTTTTCAAGAGAAACGACTCGAAAATGAGAGTATGAAAAGGATTTAATGGGGATTTAACCTTTATCCGCGAGCTACTTTTCCCGCTGCTCTGTACGCACTTTTTTCAGAGGGTGCATTTCATTAAGAAAATGGGGAAACGTAGCATGTCATGGCATAGCACTGTACTAATGCATAAGTTTGTTTAATGGTAAAAGGTCAACAAATTCCGCATTAATATTGGAAGGCAATTAAAAATTCTGCTATAACTGCTTAAATGACAGTGGCTGGCAATGAATGAAAATTGATTTGAAAGGATTAAGTTGCCAAAGATGGTACTAGTACTAAACCTTGGCGTTGTCGGCATGGGTCAAGATTCTGGCACATTCGATCGATGGGATGATGTTTCTGAGGAAATTTATGTATATTTACAATTTATAACATTTGAATTCATGCACTATTTATAGATCAGACCAGACTTCATGGGCACATATTTATCCTGAACGGAATGTAGAGTTTTTTCTGTTTTTTTTACATTCTAGGTAAATTACGTTCAGGATAAGTGGAATCGAACAATGGAGGAATCTGCATGGTGCGGCATTCCATTCGACAAACCGGATATATCAAGTCAACTCCTGATGGTCATTTCTTCCTGCATTTTCTTTGTGGCTCCAATGACATTGATCCTAATTCTTTACCTGAGGATTGCACTCGTCTTGCACCGAAGCTCCAGGAACAGATCTCTCCGACGGTGCTGTGCTTCTCATCACTCCCCCAATATGGCAAGCACTGCATCAGTGGCGTATCCGAATAATCAGGTGCTACCCGGAAACTCTACTTTGCCTACCACTGGGAATACAATGCCAACACCACCAAACATTGGCTCTGGAAAAAGATGTCAAGCGGAACGTGCTCATATTCAAAGCAGAAGAGCGGTGATACGAATGCTCGGTAAGCATTAATTAATTAAGCACCCAAGTATATCCGAATCAAATGTTTTACTCAATGAGCTTCTAATTGCATGCTATACTTTCCAGTTGCTGTTGTAATCGCTTTCTTCGTGTGCTGGGCACCATACCAAGCACAAAGATTGCTATTCGTCTGGGTTACCCAATATGGAGAATGGACGAATACGCTAAGGGATGTCAACCAAGCGTTGTTTTACATTGCTGGTTAGTAAAGAAAAAGTATAGTTTTACAACTATAATGATTTACTGTTGTTAGCCTAGTCTTATGGTATAACTTAATATGCAAAGAAATTTGAGAATTTGAGTTTTAGTGAAGTTCCAAATATTTTTGATTTCAATAAGTACATGATTTATGATTCCGTATTGTTTCATTTTTGCAGGCGTTTTCTACTTCTTAAATTCGTCCATTAACCCCTTACTTTACAGCGTGATGAGCAAGCGTTTTCGCCGAGCATTTCGGGATAAACTGTGTCGACCTGGATCGTGTTGTCTTTGTTTTTGCTGCAGTGAAGTTGTTATAATAGGTCCTGGGACGCCAGGAATAGGACCTTTGGGCGCATCGCAGTCTGCCGGAGCTCAAGCCAGACTTCGTGCTGTTGACAGCCATAGCACCACAACGCGACATAGGATTCTCGCTACGTACGGACGAAACAATAATATGAATTCAGCAGGAGCTACGAACAGAACTGTCCCACAAGGTGGAATTCCGTACTCTCCAGGCACGCTTAAACATAATAATGCTTAAAAAAATTTCTGCGTGAGCTAATAATATCTATATATAATGCGCTCTCTGGATATATCTCCTTGAAAACGTGGACACAGTGAACTTACTTGCGTGATTTTGGTTATTGCAGATGAAGCAGGGTTGGCTGAAGATGACGATCTTTCATCCTCTGATAGACTACGCACGTACACATACCCGCAAGGAAAAGGAAATAGAGGAGTGAGTGCAACAAAAAAGTCACATTCTCTTCCAGACTCCTCTCTTCTCCCTCTTTGTTGTCTACACTCAGATGATGATGGAGCCACTCGTGGAGCAGATTTCCGAAGCAGAGGACATTATGGTTATGGCAGCCCCCACCGTCACGTCTATCATCGAAAACGTCCCATGGAATCTTCTTCAATGTCAGCGGAATGGCTCCTTAAAAAGAGATTTGCTTCAAAGAGCGACGGGGATTCACCATCTTTTCATGATGTATACCCAACCAACACGACATACGTCGCGGGTACGCATAAATTACTTGCATTTTTGTTGTCAACCATAAGTAGCACAATGCTGTATTTAAATCATTATGAATGTATGTGTTTTTAAAGGATACGACGGCTTTAAATCCGGTCGTAAACCTGGATATGCTGTAAATTCTGTTCAGGAGAATCAAGAGTATCATAGCTGCATTGAACAGGAGGTTGGTATGAGCAGTCATGAAGTGGATGAATATGAATATCTGTCATCTGGCTCAGATTATTACAAGCGAAATTATCAAGACTCAATCGTACGACAAACTAGCGAAGGAAAAATTCATGTTTCTGTCACACACTCCTCCACAGAATTATCCGAAGGACAAAAGTGTAAAGATACTTCAAATTCTATTTGCGATATTAAAAGAACGTCAACAAGTCTTCCGCAGAAAACTAATATACCTGGAGTGCATAATTCAATCAGCGATTGTAAATCTGGCTCTAGCAAGGAGAAAAACAGTGGCTGCTTTACACTACCTTCAACGGCTGCTCTTGAAAAAAACCTGAGTGAATCTACTTTAAGTGTTGCCAACAAAACCAACAAGGGTGACAAAATAGAGCTTCAAACCAGCTCAGCACTAGTTGATAGGAAGGAATCAAGTATGCTAGAGCCTGCTGACACAGTTGAACACTCCAAGTCTCTTAAGAAAGAGGGTCAGCACAAAGAAAGGATTAACAATGAGAACAATGTGGACATTAATCATCCCGGGATGGACACCAGAAGATTAACAGTAGACTCGGGCATTTATTTGTGTGGTCATGAAGTAGAGTTGGGGGAAAAGAGTATTACTAATCCACCCACAAAATCCCAACCATCCCCAGTAGAAAATACTCAATAACGGCGAGATTTGCAAAAAAACCAGGGCTGGTTTTTAAAGATTAGTTATGAGTCTGAGAGCAAAGACTACAAATAATACATATTCCTCTTTTTGAATATAGTTTATTTATAACGTCTGTATAATAATGTAATTAAGGTTAAGTTACGTTAATAGTGTTCCAATTTCACCCTCTTGAAAAAAAATCTGTTTGACATCTGTATGCATTAAAATATTTTACTCTTCGTAACAAGTGACAAGTCATGAAGGAGAGGAGGGTTAAGTCAAGTTGAACCGAGAAAATTATGCATATAACAGATAAAAATGCTTACTTATTTTTTAAGCAAGGTTAAAATTTACGAAATACGAGGAAATTTAGGAAAGCTGTCAACATCTTCAAGGTCATTTGAGATCAGATAACCATGAATATCAACACACCCATGGATGAAGGATTGAACGTAAGAAAAGGAACATTTTTTCTAACAGTTTCCAAATAAGTTAGTACTTGCGTGCAATCCATCGTCATTCTAGATCAGTTTTGAATAAAATTGGGTTCCCAATCCCAACTAACGTCAAACATTCTAAATTTAGCTTTAATCAACTGAATGTAGTTAACTTTCAGATATTTTTTAAAGGTTTAGATATAGTTGTGAACTGTTCTGTGCAAGGCAATGCTTGAATTTTTCAGAAAAATTTTTCTTATGTCTTTAAAAGCTGCTTTTGGTAATTTAGATGTTTCAAAATGAATATGTATCCCTCCTCCGTGGCATAATTACTTACAGGTCTACAGAGTAAATAGATTGATACATGAATGTCTTGTCTACGTCGAATGTGATTGTAAGAGTTTTTATAGTTTTCTGGAATCCAAAAGGATCAACAAGCACATGATTTACCTATTTTTCTTTGCTTGCAATTAGTACATACGGTTATAACTGTTGGCAGCTCCAATGTTTGAGTATGCATGTATGACAGGATTCACGGGAACGTTTCAGATAATTTTAGCAAATAAAAAATATAAATTTTTCTGAAGATATGAGTAAGTATATAATTTATATGTTTAAGTGTGGTATGAGATTTGTGCATAATCATTGTCCTTCATAATCTTAATTTTTAAACACAAAACGTATTTATTTTTGTATCTTTTTTACTTTTTAGCTAGATTTTCTAAGTAGTATTAGTTAGCGCAGTTTGGGCTTGCGCCTTTTTTGAGCAAACTATTATTTTAGAAACGAAAATCATCTACCTGAATTCAACTGCTTTTTTATCATTAAGGCGTTTTTGGATATTTCTTGGTATTAAACCTATTGGTTGTCTGGTTGTCGGCTAGTTTTTGGTGAAAAATTCGTGGTATAGACTCGTCTGAAAATCTTTCTCATAGTGTCCTGGAGAACTAAACTGCATGATGTGCGGCAGCTGTTATGAAAGTGGTCAAATTATTGTTTATCATTAATAGGTGTATAAGATGTATCATAAAAATATAAGAGTCAATCAAGAAGCCATGATTAGCTGCAATGATGTCAGACTAATAGTTAACAAACATGTAAAATTTTGACTGTATTTTAATCGATTTATAACGATAATGTAAACAAGTAGTTACAAACGTACAGTGATTTTAACTATATGGCGGATGTTTTATGTCTGATTTAGGAGCCAAAATGATGTACGAGAACGAGGATAATTAAATTGTTGTATCACGTTATGCATAATGAAGTATACAGAGAACTAACTATTTTACTCGTGCTATCCCCCAGAGTGACCTGATCTCCTATGTAACTTATTACCACAAATGATATTTAATATTATGACTCTAACTCAGATTGGAGTACACTTCAAAGTATTTTACAATATTTTCACGCTTGAGCGTGTCCTTGAGGAATTCCTTTACTAATGTGAAAAGGAAGTCTTTTTCTAAAAAAAAGCAAGTAAAAAATCAGGGGTACTAAAAGAAATCAAACAAAACTTTGTTTAAATGAAGCTAGTACAACTTGAAAATTTTTAGTTTAACTGTCGTAAAACATTATTGGTAAGTAGCCAAATGAATATTATATTTCGACGTGGGTAAATTAAAAACCCTTTTCTGAAATTAATAGTACAGAATTGTTAAGTTGGTGCCGATTTTAATTTGCTTCTAGTATTAATTTTTATGTTCAACGTCTTTGAATAACGCTTCATTATTAGATTATTTTTATTAGCTATTAACATATATTCAAACCAAAAGGACACGTGTGTTATAAATAAAATCGCTGATTAATCCATCCGACCCCTTCCAAAAAACCAATATGTTGATTAACGTAATTCCAAAAATATTTAGATTCATCCGTAGGTATAAAGAGTTTTTTGAAATTTTTTTTTTCTTGATGTATTTAAGTATCCATGCTTGTCAAATTTTTATTAAATGATGTCAAATAAAAAGTTTTAAAAATGTATGCATATGTAGGTGTGTTGCTGCAAAGTTCAATTCACTGGAAAATTTCCATACCATCGGTTATTTTACGTAGTTTTAGAAATATCGCAAGGGTAGATATTCCAAATATACTTAAAACGTCGGCCACACGAAAAGCAAGTAAGCAGTAACCGTCCTCAACCAAATCAAACGATGCTTTTACCTAAACTATTGTCAGGGAAGTTTCATGTACCTAAGAATTTTAAGACTCATGGGCTTTCATCTCTCTTATTATAACCGTTTATCGGTTTATTATGGCAATGCACATATATGTTGGCTAAAAAGTTTAACATATTTCTTATTATTTATTCATACGTTTTAAACTGCATCACTTCACCATAACACTTTTTGCAACCAATAACCATGATGTACATACAAATCTGCGGCATATGTAATGTAAGTACGTATTTATATTATGAAGTTGATGTTAAGGGAAATCTAGGTGAACATATCAGTTTGTTTAAGTAAGATAAAGTTGTTTAAGTGTCTCCCAATTATAGATGACGATAGCAAGACTATGCTTCGCACACGGAAACGTTTCCGGCTTATCTAGGATTTTCTATCTGATAACCCTACCCACATGGGTAAAAAAGGTCGGAGAAAAATATGTGACTAAATTAAGTCCCGAAAAATATACCTCCGGGGGCAGCGGCCCCATACATGCAAAGTCATTCATAATGTAAAGGATACAAATACTGGCTTTTTATTACAAAAATGAAATGACTAAATTAAACACATGCTTCCAAACTTCTTACGATTGTGTTAATTTACAACTCATTATTTGTCTTTTCTGTTGAATAAATTATAGTAATTATTTTATTTTAGTGCGTGAACATAAATACGTATACCGAAAACACATCCATGAACTACGAAGTAAAATATGGCAACGCGTCATACGAGTGAAAAGATAGATCCACAGATAGCTAGATTTCAAACACTGTACATACTATGGCCACTAATCCTTCATGGCTAACCTTCTCTGGGCAAACACCTTCCTGTCACAAATTTGAAAATGGATCTTTTTTTAGTTATAAAGAAGAATTACGATGCCCCTTCGTGAAAGTAAACACTTTTGTTTTAAAGCGCTCGCTATGGTATTGTACATTGTCATGAATTTGAACATCAATAAAGATATCCACAGAGCCAGGGAAATATTTTTATACTTCTCATATTTCTATGGTCAGAAATCGAAGCTTCAGAAATATGCAAACATTTTGAGCTAGAGTTATCCTCGCATATATTAAACTTAAGGATAACAATGAATCTGGGAAAGCCGAAAGTTGAGCTTACAAGAATTACATCGATTTCAAGTTGTTCCACTATTTCTGCCTTGTGTTTTCACGCCATGGACCAAAGCTCAAAGAAAAGGAACTCATTTACATACGAAAATTAGATTTTAAGTCTTTGGGTTTCCAGCTACACCACTAAAAAATAAAATATAAGCAGTTATTCATGTACACAATTTGAAAGAAGGAAGGTTTTTTTTTATAAAACTGCACTCTTCATCCTGTCTCATGCGATTTACATAAAGGAATTGGAGAGTATTGGAGAGTGAGGAAGTAAGTCGTAAGTAAGCACGAGGGTAATTTTTTAGTGCTATTGTTCATCTTCAACAAGAACAACAATCCAGCTAAAAGTAAAAGTACTTTCATCAGCTGCACGTTTACCATCCGTCGAATTTGATTTCATTTGGTGCCCAAATGACTTTTTATTCGCACTGGTGACAATTTTCATTTGAGCGAGGTTTCCAATATAGGAGGTGAAAGTGAGCTTACGTTATACTGTTTGGGGCTTCTTTACTGTCTATTTCGGCTCACTAAGTTGGAAAAGGGAACATGATTGAAACCACATTTTCCTGGAGGCAAAGAAAAAAGATCGTTTGACCTTAAAAATCATTAGCTGGGCAAAAATCTCGACCATAGAGCTTACCCTGAACAGTAGCCTTTCGTGATTGAAACGCATGGTATGAATGTAGGTCAAAACACGACATATTTGTGGCTGACTAGAGTGGTATCCACATCTGCTAAAAAATACTGACCAGGAGGATATCTGAATCTCTCTTTAACCAAATGCGTCAG
>JAANSQ010003158.1:0-10539 GCA_036850885.1 Lepidocyrtinus dapeste
AAAACGAAATATAAACCTCCAAATTGTTCCCCCCGTGCAAAACAGAGAAATCCATCAAGTCTACCAACAGCTAAAGTTTTATCAAGTATTTTAAAAACACTTAGTATGTTAAAACAACACTTAATCCGTCACATGCAAACTGAAATGATGCTCAGGTAAAAAAAGGGGCTAAGGTCAGAAGTCAAAGGTATGAAAATTAATTTGGTAAAAATAGTTTGTTCTTTTTTCTGATTTTACATACCTGCGTCGCTTCAATGTTTGAATTGATACATGCCAAATGTATAGGTGCATTTCCTTCGTTGTTGACCTTCATAAATAGCTCAAAGACGGATCTAGAGGATCTACCCCGTTGATTCGCGAATAATTTTTCCTTGACGGTTTTAATGATAGCCGCGCCAACAGCTTTATCAGTGCAATTAGCAGCTAAGTGAATGATATTATTTCCCTTTACATCTTCGTAATCGTAGACTCGATTGAATACTCGGTCATTTTCCGCAATCACATTGAATGCGTCCAATTTTGCATGTACACAGGCAACATGCATAGGAGTAAGTAAGCCGTTACTCTCTTGTTCTGTAAGTGTTTCTCCGAGGACAGGCGACTTTAACTGGTCTACCATGTCCAAAGCCGCAGCAACGTGAGGGGCAGTGTAAGCTGTATTCTTTTGCGCAAGTTTTGTGATACGTTCAAGTGTCCTTAGGTCCAAAGAATTTGTTGAGGCTTTTACCAAGTCTGGGAAAATTAGCTTGTAAATGACAAACATTCGTAAGGCTTCTGTTTCAGAGTCTGTTCGAAAAATGCTGTACATTCGTTCCGAGGATGAGTTTGCGTTCGTCGAATGGAGAATGATATTGTACAAGGAGTACATGCCCACGGATGGACTACCGGCATCCTTCCTAGGCCCATGAAGAATAAGGCCTCCGACCCGGGAATGAATAGGATATATCTCAGCGACCTGAAATGCAAGAAAATTTGCCCGGTTTCAATATTATCACTACTATAATAAATCAATATTCGGCAATGAATTGAAATCTTTCACTAAAAGTGCTTCCACCTCAGAATTGGCGCCTCGTCCAGATAACTCCACTACGTTTTCTTGTCCACCATCTACATTATCATTTCCCAGGTCAAAAAACGACCTACTCATTTGCATTCCTCCTGTAGTACTGTTAGTACTGTTCATAGCATTCTGTAACACTGCACGCCCGACATTCTTGAGGAAACCGGAAAACCCACCTTCAGTACCCATTTTAATCAAAGGTTTTGACCAATAAAACAAAACAATAATTTAACTGATCGGTCTTCCGAAATGAAATTTCGTTCACGCAACCAAATACAAATCTGTCAATCGTATTGTTTTTTCCCAAGCTGATTGAAAATGGCTGACTAAACAGCAATATTTATCACCGACAGGAAATTATTCGTATGTGGTTTAATTTCGTTTCAGATTTTCCTACTCATGGTCAAATTCCAATGACTCAACATTACCAGAAGAAACCACCACTGTCCACTGTGAGCAATTAGTTTTGCGCAACTCTCGTTAATTTTTTAGTCCAAACTCCAAGAGTTTACTTCATCAAGATACGTAACTTTACTTATTCGTATTTGTGGTAGAAAGAACTTAAAACATGAAGAATGCTGGAGCCTGGAACACCAACCAAACTACTCACAGTAATGAATTGGCCAGATCAACTCGTCAAGATTACTACATTGCCCAGCTGACTTTTGTAATACATCTCTAGACAAACTCATTAGTAGCCCTTCTGCGATGAACAAGAGAAAAAGAAAGAGAAAAGCATGCTGCTAGTTGAAAAGGCTAAAACGAAGAAAAGCTAAACTGTTACGAAATCAGTCATTCAGAAACATTGTAAACAATAACAAAGGAACGTGGAATTTCTTTCGTGAATTTTTCCGGAATCTAAACCAAAATTTATTGCGCCTTGTTTAAAGTTTTAAATTTTGTAATTTTTCGAGGTTAGAGAAATAATTTTAGAGGAGTTGACATTTAAGTATTTTTACGAGCAACCTATAAATCCTGTGAAAATAATGTGATGGACGCTGGTTCAGGTGAAAAAACAAGTTGTTCTTGTTGTGGTCTTCCTTTTTGCCGTAAACTTGCAGCAATATTAGATTCTAAGAAGTCTAAAGCGAAGATGGAACAAAGGGATTCGGCAAAGCAATCTTCTACTTCAATTGCTGTTCCGGTGATTGTTCAGTCGGATGAAGATAAACAAGTAAAATCCTCCGAAAAGAAAAATAACTTGCCGGTACCTGCTGGGGCTGGAGGAACTTTCCTCGCTCCCGCAAGTTCTCTACTGGGAGGGGACCTGTTGAACGCCATGCCGCCGCCGACTTGTATAAATAATAAACAATAACCTTAAAATTGTTAGAGTTGGTTGATGTTGTAATTACTAAGTGTATAAACTGGCCTTTTCAATTCCCTACAGCCGCGGTTAAAATAAATAAAAAAGTTGTACTGCAACCTGGAATGTCAATGGTAAAATGGATGAATCTTCAGGCAAGCAAGCCTCGGCCAATGACTAGAAAAAAAATACCTTTGTCAGAAATAGAGACACATGGTAAAGAAACCGATTGTTGGATGGTTATCAGGAATTGCGTATTTGATGTTACGGATTATATCCCATATCACCCCGGAGGAATACCAGAATTGATGAGAGGAGCTGGGAAAGATGCCACTGCTTTGTTTAACCAAGCACATCGTTGGGTCAATTTTGAAAGTATTTTGCGTAATTGTCTTCAAGGATATTTGCTCGTTGAACCAGGAGAGGCATTTGAGGAGGGTGAAGAAGACCGTGCAAATAAATTGATCCTTCCACGGACAACATTTTCCCAGAATGACTCTGTTATAATATTTCAAGTAAATATCATTTTAGATGCTTAATTTCCTTCGTTTTTTTATAATGAAACATTTGTAGTTTCCTGTTGCTTTGTTTCAGGTGGACACCAATGCGGACAATGAACTTTCAGAAGACAATTGGTGTGTATCTCTGTTAAATCGAGAGCGATTCCTTCTAAAAGTAATTTTGAAACCTCCAGATTTATGGATGGCTCACGTAAAGCTCCTCCAAAGTATTAACGATGACACTCTTACTATAAATTACCAAAACGCCTTTAGAAAAGCTATGATAACTTTTAAAAAACCCAGCCAACTCGAATGGAAAAGTTTAGGTTCCCCCTTGAAAGGTAACAACGAGTTAATGGATAGCAGAAACTTTTCAATCGATGACTTTTGTAAAAATACGATTGTCATAAAGGAAAATGTTACACATGACGTAATCCTGTTGGGTGTCAAGCCAGTCGCTTCGTCTATACTTCATGTGCCTGTAGGTCTTCATTTAAAAATTCGTCTTCCTAGTGACCCCGACTTATCTAGGAAGTATACTCCCGTAAAACGAACATTACTTCAACCCCAACCTGCAAATAAGACTGAAGACCGAAACCTTGAAGTATTATATTTCCTTATAAAAATATATCCTGATGGGAAGCTAACGAAACCGTTAGGCTTATTAAAAATTGGAGCCAGTATAGAACTAGGAGGAGTAGCTGGAGGATATAACCATAGCTTCCTTCGTAACTGCCAGACTCTAGCTTTATTTGCAGGGGGTACCGGAATCACTCCCTTCGTGAAAATTTTAGATTTTATAAAGTCTCGATCCGGGACCTATCCTATATCACGGATAATCTTAGTTTTTTTCAACCACTCGGAAAAAGATATAATTTGGAAGGAACAGTTCACTACCTTAGCCAATACTTGGAACGCTTTTCAATTCTTTCCTGTGATCTCCACTCCGACGAACGAGTGGACTGGGTTGGTTGGTAGAGTTGACAACGCTACTCTCTTCCAAACAATTCTAAAAACGACGATAAACAACGAACAACCTGGATCTTCTAAATCACCTCAAAGGAGTATCAGGGAACAACTTTTAAAATTCAAGGCATTGATTTGCGGCTCAAAAGGCTTCAACAATGCTTGTGTCACGTAAGCCCCTAATATGAATATAAATGAAACCGGAAAAAATTTATGATGGAAATGTTTGACAAAAAGTTCCGGTTTTTTCTAGAATGCTGAAAAATCAATCTGTTGTTGACGTCGCAGCCACGGAAGAAGACGTTTTCATCTTCTAAAGGAACTATCGCCGCTTTTTTCCGTTTCGAAATATTCCAGTAAAAATGTTGACGTTATATCCTATTATTCTCAAAGCTAAGAATAAAATGATGACAATAATTATACATGGATTAGAAATAATAAATACGTTCGTGCGTAAAAGTGCGTGCGTTACACATTTCCGAATAATTTAATAACCTGCCTGAATGTTTTTCTTGTGGAGGAACACTCATCAGTTTCGAACCAGTCTTCATACCTGTATTTGTCGTCTATTGTCATTGTCATTTTCCGAAAAAAGGATAGTTGAAATAAAAGAAAACATTCATTCAAAGACTTTTCTGACTATTTGTGTTTTAGTATTCATATTCAAATGTTTGTAATGAATTCCTGCACACTTCAGCAGTACATATCCACGTTCTGGCAGATTGAGTCGGATTATAAAAGCAAGATGAAGTTTCCGAAATGTTATCAGTTCATCTTCCGCTTCTCATTCGTAACTCAAAAATTGCGAACTTCTAAAAGCTCAAGCAATCCTAAAATGGACGGCGAATTATGGAGAATTTGGCAGGTTTTATTAGTTACATCAATTGGCATTTGTTTCTCCTCCCCCGTTTGTGCGTGGAGTGATCCTCATTCTGGCCCAGTGTTTGACGTAAGGAGATAGTTCAATTAGCAATTAAAAGAAATATTTTCCCTTTTAGCATTAATATTTCATAAATTTGCAGGATTCCAAAGATGTACCTGGTGAACCTATGACCCCAACAGATTTCCAAAAATGCGCAGGGTGTTGTGGGTACGCCAAAATATTAAAAGATTGCTTGTTTGGGGCAACGTAAGACGTTAAATTTATTACTGCTTTTGTTTTCATTTATTTAGTTGACAGCCCTCCAAAGTCGGACGGCAGTGCAGAAAACCGAGATCCGATTGAGTTTGCCGGTCTTTTCGAGGGTGACATAATCTTAAAGGATAAGAAGGAGGGAAATGAAACACATCGTAATGCTATAATCAACGAAAGGCAGAAATGGCGTAATGGACAAGTCCCATACGTGATCTCATCAGACTTTAGTATACAAATGAAACATTTATGATATTTTTGCAAAGACACATACGCAAAGAATATTTAATTTACGCATTTATTACAACAGCTGCGCAACAAAGAGGAGTGATTGCCAAGGCCATGGTGGAATATCAGAAGAAAACGTGCGTTTCATTCAAGCCCCGCAGTACGGAATCTGACTATATCCACATTCACAGAGGAAATGGATGCAGTAGTTTAGTAGGCAGAGCTGGAGGTATTATTTTAGTGGAAATATTCCACGCTGGTTGAATTATTAATCAGAAACCATTACCTAGTCACGCTCTACTTCGTTTATTAATTGCTCCACAGGTGCCCAACCCGTAAGCATTGGTCCTGGTTGTGAGTACACAGGCATTGTCGTCCATGAGTTGATGCATGCAGGTAAAGTGCTAATTCCTCCATTTTCAGTTTTCCGAAAACATAATTTTTTTCAGGCTCTTACGCTGCTCGATTAATAAATTTTCAGTTGGCTTCTGGCATGAGCAGAGTCGTTATGACAGAGATGATTTCATCACTATATATTTTAATAATATTCAGCCTGGAATGGAATTCAACTTCCGGAAATACTCCTGGAACGATATACAAAACCTTAGCGTGCCTTATGATGTAATGAACTCATATAATTTTACACTTTAATCTTTAAAAGTTGAATTTCAATATTTAAAATGACAATGAATGGAATAATATACCGACCCAAATTATTTATTTTCCCCAATGAAAACCGATAAAAACTGAGTTTTTTAATTTGCATCCACTTTCACAGCTCCTTTCCGTTATGCATTATGGCCCGTATGCCTTCTCACGTTACCAAGGACGACCAACCATTTTGCCCAGAGATCCTAATAAGAATATTGGACAACGAAGTGGATTTTCGGCTTTGGATGTGGAGAAAATCAATAGACTTTACAGATGTGGAGGTGGAGGAGGCGGAGAGAGACCGTCTAGCACTACTCCAAGACCAACAACTAAACCTCCAAACTCTTGCAAAGACTATCACCGTCATTGTTCATATTGGAGTAAGCCATCTCCATTTTCTAAATAATATTCTCGCCTTGCCCCAAGCTCAGTACATTAAATAGCTCGCTTTTTTCCACTTCAGGTAAACGAGGAGAGTGCCAAAGAAACCCAGCTTGGATGAAAGCTAATTGCCGATCATCATGCAATGAATGCAGTAAGTTTAGTTAGTAAATTGCTCAATAACAATTCTTATTGCATTTTTAATGGTTACTGTTTATTCCCAAGATAAACCATGTGGAGATCTCAATAAATATTGTGCGTCATGGGCACGACGGGGGGAATGTGGGCGCAATCCAGACTACATGCTAACATATTGCCAAAAGTCATGCAACACTTGCCCACCTGCGACAGATCCTAGACCTACAGTGACTACTCCAACAACAACTACTACAACACCAAGTTCTTCTTTATGTGAAGACAAAGAAAAGTATTGTAATTATTGGGCAAAGAAGGGGGAATGTGAGAATAACCCTCGGTATATGACCAAGTTTTGTCCCAAAGCTTGTAATCTTTGTTAATTTTTAGTACCTATTCTTTCAAACTTCTGTCGAAATTTCTAATTTATTTCCCAATTGGTGTCTATTAACTCTAATTGTCAACAATATATCCTGTAAATACTATTTTCCTAAGTAAACTTTCTTAAGGAACAGTGCTTTATAAAACCTTAAACCCCATATTATCTATTATCCAAAGATATATTTCTTAAAGTTAAAACTGGACAATGCTGGCTAGTCAATGACAGATTTTCACTTTGCTTACCAGGAAAAACCGCATTGAGAAGAATATGCATGTAGCTTGTAGCATAATTTGATACTTGATTCGATCGTCAAAGTGTCAATGAGTTGCCTAGCAAGCTTAGCATGAAAAGAGTGAGCTGAATTGGATTACATGAAACGCCTCAGATAGGGATTAAGATGATAACCTTTTAACCCACAAAGCTACAGAAATACCATGACTTAAAGTCATATATATACTTTAAACATGAGTTAATTTCTCATGATAATTATCTCTAAATGTTAATGGGACCCTATCCACGATAATGATTCACGAAGATTTGAGCATGAATGGCCATTACGACTATAAGCTAATGCAAGTCCATTTTTTCATGTTTCTAAAAATTCTTGTCCAGACATAAAAAATTCAAGTACGAAGTCAGAGCTGTGTCGTTAGCGTTGTCCCTAGATTTTAAATTTGTGTTTATTAGAGTCAATCAAGTTTATAAAAGTTATCATGTTGTCACTTTCAAGACGGCAAATTTTTCGAAATATTCAAACAAGAGGAATCTTAACATCTACCAAATTAAATTCGGGAGATGAAGGAGCCGACGGAAATTTATTAAAAACATCTTTATACGATTTTCATATTGCACAACAGGGGAAAATGGCCCCTTTTGCTGGCTACCTAATGCCCATTCAGTATGGAACAGTTTCCATAACTCAATCTCACTTGCATACTAGGAAACACGTCTCCATTTTCGACGTTAGTCACATGCTCCAGTCTGAAGTTCATGGGAAGGACAGGGTAGAATTCATTGAATCCATAGTCACAGGGGATATACAAACCCTCCCTGAAGGCCAAGGAACTCTTACATTGTTCACGAACGCTAAAGGGGGTATCATTGACGATCTCATTGTGACAAAAACTAGAGAGGATCACTTATACGTCGTGAGCAACGCTGGATGTCGTGATAAGGATTTGAAAGTAATGAGGGAAGCTGAGGCAAGAATGAAATCGAAAGGAAAAGACGTAACCCTAGTAACAAAGGAGGAAAAGGCACTGATTGCAGTGCAAGGACCTGCCATGCAAAGAGTGTTACAGCCACTTGTTCCCAAAGTCAACTTGAGTCAGTTATATTTCATGAACTCGGTGGAGGCATCCGTGGCTGGAGTGGGAGGATGTAGGATAACCAGGTGCGGGTATACTGGAGAAGATGGTGTAGAGATATCTATGCCGGCGGAGAAAGCAGTGCAAATCACTGAGACACTATTGGCTTCGGAGGAGGATTCAGTACTTTTGGCTGGACTAGGAGCAAGGGACAGCTTGAGATTGGAGGCAGGATTGTGTCTATATGGAAATGACATGGATGAAACAACTACTCCTGTTGAGGCTGGTCTGGCTTGGCTTCTTGGTGGGTAAAATGAATTAAAGTCTCTACATTAAAGCACATAAACTAATTTTATTGTTTCATTGCTTAGGTAAACGACGCAAGCAAGCCGGCGACTTTCCTGGGGCATCCGTAATCATGGCGCAAATCAAGGATAAATCCAAAATCCTCCGGAGGCGAGTAGGTCTTCAATCGCTGACTGGTCCACCTCCAAGGCACGGAATGGATATTGTGACAATAGATGGCCAGAAACTTGGCACTGTAACAAGTGGTGTACCAAGTCCCAGCCTATCAAAAAATATCGCCATGGGATATGTCGAAGGGGAAAGTCATAAGCCTGGCACTAGACTTCAAATTAAAGTGAGAAATACTTTAGTATCTGCAGAGGTTGTAAAAATGCCCTTCCTCAAGGGAAAGTATCACATGCCGCCAAAGAAATAATAAATTTTTGACCTCCACATTTATTATATACATTTTGACAATAAACTCTTATAAATAAAAGATCTTTTTCAACCAAAGTCTTTATTATCAAATCATTGTAAACGTGAGAGTGTACAAAGGTCAACAATTTGTTTAATGAAATAGATTTACCATGCTATACTCTATTTATAATATAGCTTTTCAGCTCGGTTGTCCTTGTAAAATGTCTCACTTAAACTATCTAGATATAACATATACTGTAATTTTTATCTAAACTTTAGGTTCCTTCGAATAAAGTGAAAAGATCCATATCAGTTAACAAACACTTATGATTGATTCCAATTATGTGGGTTCTGTATTCACCACATGTAATTGAAGTTACAGACCAATCGTGAAACTGACTTATTACTTTAACAGAAATAGCTACAATGCCTTTGGTATTGGACCACCACAAAAATTGCTAACGCATCGTTAAAATAGCGAAATCATATTATACTCTGATTACTCCACAATGAATAAAAGCTGCAAGATTCTAAGCAAATAGTGCCCGCTACTGCCACAAAATCACAAAAAATTATGACTGAAAAACCATTGCTTCACATTAAAATTTAGAACATTTGCTGCATAAATTAGACAATCACAGAACATTAGCGCTTTCGCCGAAGCCTTTAAATAAAAATGACTAAATTATAAGTTCAGTGGAACTACATAAGAAGACACAACATCTAATAATTGTAAACTGTCTGGCTGAACTCTTCTGTACAATACAATTCATATCATACCGTTTTTGGTCCTACTCTCAGAGTTTAAAATTTTAATGATAGTCCTAATCTTACCTCTATCTATTCCAAGCCAAATTGACACTTTCTACTCACATTATATTATATCGTTAGTATTATCAGTATCCACATAAAACTAATTTGTCATATTGAGCCTAGTCTGAACGGGCCCAGAGAGTATCAAAAATTTCATGTGTTAGGTGTACTTAAACACGTAATGACTTTTATTGTACAAGATTTTATAGTTCTAAGAAAAACGACCTAGATTTTTTAATACACCTGTAATGTATATGATGCAAAGTATCAGTAAAAAGGGTCAGTCTGTTAAACCATCTTACATTTTTTCTCCCGTGTTATATATATTAACTACATTATACAATTCAGCTTAATTCTTTCCAAAAACACGAGGTGTTCCACACAAAATCTCTATCGTGATAACAAACGTTTAGTCTGTCTCTGGCACTAAGATTTATTGTTTTTTTTGCGAATATTTTAGAAAGTAAAATACAAGTACTAAAAAATGCATCTACTATATTTACTCTTGTATTGCTCTGGTTGTTCTACTTCCGTTTTCAATGTATACTTGCTGGGCGCAAAGGTGACATGTAGGACCATCATCGTTTATCATCATAGCTCCTCCAAAGGTTCCCACTGCGTTGGCATTCGCTTGTTGGAGCATCTCATGAAAACTTCGCATTGCCCCACCTTTCCGACAAAAATAAACCGTTCTAGTTGGTAAAACATAAATTGTTGTAATGTGCGAGACGAGACGAATAGAGAGATAGTACAGGTGACATAAGATTAGACGACAGTGCAGATTTACGTTTTTTTTTGCAAATTTGCATCTAAGAACGTTCAAATTTAAGAGCACAGCACACCCACACGCACTAAAAACAATTTTTTTTATCACGATCATCATCATTATGAATGAGGAGGAATACCAGGGCCACCACGACATGAGACTCATTTTGACTTTCTCTTTAGATAAGTATCTCACTGTGACTCCTAACCGGAC
>JAANSQ010003159.1:0-10539 GCA_036850885.1 Lepidocyrtinus dapeste
ATCGTCTTAGCGTCGGACAAAGACAATTGGTTTGTCTGGCGAGGGCACTACTTCGCAAAACCAAAATTCTCGTTTTGGACGAAGCCACCGCCGCTGTGGATTTAGACACTGATGACCTCATCCAGCAGACTATACGAAATGAATTTAAGGATTCTACAGTTATAACGATCGCCCACGTACGAAATTGCTTTAGGGGATCGCTTTTAATTTATAAATATTCTTTAAATGCTTGATTAAAATCGTTAATTTGTGCTGTCAATCTTTCTAGCGGCTCAACACAATCATGGATTCGGACAGAGTGATCGTCCTAGAAAAAGGGGAAATACGAGAATTCGACAGCCCGCAAAAATTACTATTGGATGAGAGCACGATATTTAGTAGCATGGCTAAAGAATCTGGGAAAACTGGAAATGGAGGAAATAACACGAGTAAAGTTCAGTAAATATATCCAAACTACAATATAATTTATCATTAAATTAGTCTATTTCCGAATAAAAACGTACTAAATACAGATGCATTGAGGATTAATTACTTCGCAAAATGGAATAGTTTTAAGTGTGTACAGAAAACGCCATTTTTTAGAAAATTAGGACCGCACAGGTCAAATTACTTGCCATAGTGTCGGGAACTAATTTCGAAACGAAGTAGCAATTTTCGCAATTCCCTATTAGGTAACTAAGTTGACAATTCCTTACGGAAAATTATGATTTGGTTTCCCGTCCTGTCCGTAAGCGATTCTAAGTATTTACATGTGGTTTCATTATTCAACGGATAAATTGACCCAAAGTAAAATGCAATTGGTCTGATGGCTCTTAGTCTCTTCCGGATATCCAGCGGTAGCCCTCCCCGGGCTCTCCAACTTCGAACAATTTTTTGACTAGTCTCGTAACAATCTGCTCCACAAGGTAAGGCTATGATGAGCATCACGGCGCACACGAAACAAAAGCTAGGGCCTACCCAAACTAATTCCAACGGTAACCAGTCCAGCCCTAGTAGTGAGCCAGCGAAGGTTAACTGGAATATAATGTACCCCGCTGCCATCATTAAGAAGACAAGGATCGAGTGAAGCTCATGAAATTTACAATCCTCCAGAGTAAAAACAACATATCCTTTCAAGGCAGCGCGTAGGCGGAGGCGAGAAATGTCATCGATTTCAGTAAGAACTGTTTTCGTGCAGATTGCTGCGAAGAGCGCGGCTGTTAACGATCTAATTGCAGTTTGGCACATCCCTGCTCCACCAAATACCAGCAATGAGTATCTCATGAGTCTCCATAAGGTAAACTTCTCCAAATCTGGGGAACAATGAAGTGTGAGTAGTTTCAATGGATCCATATCTAAATTCAACGCGGATATTAAACCGAAACAAAATATTGGGCCAAGCACTCCGACTAGGGTCAGTGAATAAAAAATTATTCCAAGGAGATCCACTCTCTTCCCTTCGAGAAGCTTCAGAAGCTCTACAAATCGATTTTTCATTCAGATTTTTTTTCGAAAATTACATGCTTTCAATTAGTTTCATCCTTTTTGCTCACCTCGAATGAACTCCTCCAACAAAATTTTTAGATTGGTTTCACCCAACGTCTGACAGTTACTATGACTCTTATACGCTCGACATTTCTGAACTAATTGGTTGAGGTAGCTGGAATACAGTTTAAAATTCTCGTTAAATACTAGAGTGCCACCTAAGCCAAAGCTGAAAGTAGCCGTAATCAGAAAGAGATAAAGCGTCAAACGATTCAAGAACGTGTCCATCTGGTCATTCTCTCTGAACACATGGAACAAAATGAAAATGCAGAGAAACTGGTACAGAAACTTCATTCCCATGGATAAAACACAGAAACGAGTTCGTGCAAATGGGCTACGTTCCGCGTAAAATTCCTGTCGTTGGGGAGCCCAGTGATAGAGAAACTTTGGGTGGGGTCCAAATTTGTAAAGAATTTCTTGCAGGGTTAGTGCATTCAGTATCATGGGGGATCCCATGTCGGTTCCTAAAAATTTTCTCAAATTTTTTTTTTAATATGAAGGCTCAAACCTAGGAAGAACGGAAGATGAATGAATATTGAAGTAGCCGTTGCAAAGTTGTATTATTGTGGTGTAGCTCAGAGTGCAGCTTATGAAAAATTAAGCTAAGTCAGGAGTAGGACGAAGTAGAGCTTCATAAAAACAATTACATGAAAAGAAAGTTAACATGTAGGACTACAACAGTTTAAATAAGTTTGTTTTTTATTATTTAAACTTTGTCGTTGGAAACAGAATTTGCCAAGTTTTTTTTATAAATTACTTCCTACTAAACCTAATACTGCAGCTACTTCTGAAAAATTCTATCGTATTGAAATATTATGCGAACAAAATATTAAAAAATTAATTGGTTATTGAACGGGCTATAAGCTAAAACTTAGACCATGACGTGAATATAGAAAACTGACTTTGAAAAGTAAAGCTCTCAAGAATTCAGGAATTGATCAAAACAGATCAATAATGTTTCACCAGTTAGTGCAAGTGCCTATTTAGGTTTGAACGCAAATGATGAAGTATGTCACGGTGACGACAGTTATCTATAATTTTTAAACCATATTAAGAATATTAAATTTATGTTGTGAATTGTCAAGGTATTATATTTAGATTGAATATTGAATTACATTGGCCACCAACGAATAAGTCACGGGGAAGATGTTGCTGCCCTTAATGGAGACGGTGTTCATCTCCAGGTCGTTGATCCATAAGTAGAGATGATCTAAAGGAATGAGCTTCCTTTCCATGGAGGAGTGCGAAGAGAGCCATTCCTTCATTATAGTCATCTGGGAATCGATATCTGCGGAGAGTAGAAAAATGGCACAGGTGTTTCCCAGGAAGAACATTAGGCGAAAGACTTTACTCCCGTCATGGTTCTCTCCTTCTTGTATGAAGACTTCGTTGAAGCTGGTGCTGTAGTAGAGTATCGCATCCGCTATGAAAATGGTCATGTTCCTCCCGTAAACTTGGTTGATTAGTAGACTCAGTCTGTACAGTGTACGGTACATGGAATTTATCCATTGCCAGTCTTTTTGTAAGGTTGGATTTGGATTTTCCAGTGATGCTGCTGGGCTTGGAGTAATTCTCGAGGTTACGTCCAGACTGATCCATTTTCTGGCAATCGTTTGGGAAACAACTGACACATCTTCAGTTTCCTCTTCATGCCCTTCCGCACTCTCTCGATGAAGCATTTCTTCTTGGAGAAATTGGGCGAATGTTCTGCAGCATGACCAGAGTGTGAGTATGGCGACCAAGAGGAAGAGTTCGCAGTACAAGCCGAACATGTGTCTCTGGAAGAATCCAATGCTGGAAAGTGTTCCCACAAGGATGTCTCGTATTCCCCGGGTAAGTTTTATCGATTTGGTAGCTAGAAAGAAGTTGAAATATCCAGCCCGAGTCACCCCATCCCACCACCAGTCTACACTCCAGTCGGATATATGACCCAGTCCTCGTCCAGTACCAAAGTTGCTCAAACCCACAAAAAGCATACAAAGCGCACAAAAATGTCACAAAGTACTTGCCACTCCATTTCCAGTGGATAAATCCACTCGAATTTTCCTCGAGAAGTCTCCTGTTGTCACTCTCCGACTGAATAAAGTTCACAATACTAACGAGCTCTTTTTGCTTCCGCCAGAGTCTGTGTGCAGTAGTTGACTTCATCATCAAGCCGAGGGTGTTCAAAACAATGTTGAAATACATCGTCGCACGTTTAGTGTCCGAATCTGGAAAAGAGTCTCTGATCATTTGAACCAGCCAGAATGTACAGAGCAAGAAGCTGGTTCCACAAATAACTCTTTGGGGTAGCCATGACTTCGCACTGAAGGATTTACTTGCACAGTCAAATTTTAACCGGAAGGGGGAGAGACATAAGAAATATGCAAAATCCATAAATATTTTTAGGAAGTTTGTGAGATCACTCTGCATCTTCATTCCTCAACTCTACTCAGACTCTCTTGGTAAAAGCCGAGAATTGGTTAAGCACAAGCATTTCCTGTCCGTGTCCTCCGCCTTCCAGCCAAATTTCAAAGGTAAATACCATACCTTGATGTAACTATTGTTCTTCTGAAATGCAAAATTTTTCGATGCAAGTGTGCTTTTTACCACAAAGTGAAAAGCAAACCTTTTCTGGAGACAAACACGAATAATGAGCTTGAAGGTTTTATCTGATGAAATTTAAATGAGGTTGTTAAATGGAACGAGTTTCTCTCGTGCAAACTCTTATTGTGGTACTGTGCGGCACTCAATAAATCAATGTGTAAGCGTGATTCAATTTGCTCTGCCACAAACTCCAATATTCTATTGTAGTTTTCTAAAAACCCTGCCTAAAGTCCATGGTTAGTTGTGTTTGTCCTACGAAACCTTTCTCCTGTCAAAAAAACTAATGACCTGTCACTTTGGGCTTTTTAAGTAAAATGAGCAAATTAATGACAAAAGTTGATTGCTTATGCATTCTATGTATAACATTATTGTTTAATCGCAATGACTCATTGTACTTTTTTATAAAAGAATAACCTACTTTGTAGGAAGTTTGTTTAATATTAATGACTAAAGTTGACTCTTATTGTACGAGCCGGATGGAACCCTTTCGCTGAAGGGTTATGCAGCGTTTTTTTTCTCTCCTACGAACAACAGGAGTTTTTTTTTCCATGCATCTCATGATCAATATTTGTATGATTTTGATATAAGCAATGTGAAGACAATAAACCTAACTATAACTAACTATAATTCATTTAATCAATTCAATAATTTTTTACTCTGACACAAGTATAGCCCAGATTATTAAATTTTATTGTAAAGCTGAAATATGAAGCTAAACAGTACTCAATCATGAATGGGTGTAGAGGATCAGAAATTTTTGTTAAAAGGTAATATACTTCCTGGATAGCTTTAGGAACTCAGGCTTGCACGCAGATGATGAAGTAGGTCACCGTAATGGACAACATATTTGCCACGAGGGGATATGTCACGGGGAAAATGTTGCTCCCTTTGATGGACACCACTTGGGAGTCTAGCTCGTTCAGGATGACGTGTAGATGATCTGCTCTCATTTCTCCTCTGTTTTCGTCTTCAGAAAGCCAGGTTTTCAGAGACAACATCTAAAAAACAATAAATTCGACGAGTGATATCTGGAAGTTGAAATTAGAATCATTGTGAAGATTGCTGGAAGGTCATACCTGTTGGCATACATCTGCAGAGAACACGAGGATGAAGCATGCACTGCCGAAGTAGAAAGTTAGTCGGATAATCTTGCCCCAGTCGTAGTCAGCTAAGTTGCCTTCCTCGATGAAAACCTCATCGAAGGTTGTGGCGTAGTAGATTATCGATTCTACAAGAAATACCGTCACATTTGACCCCAAAGTTTCGTTCAGTAAAAACGCCAACCTCTGGAGAAATTGTAGGTCGTTCATGACCTGCCTTAATCGAATATTTGATCTTATTTCTGATCCCTTTTGCTTTGACAGCACCAGTTTGGTGACATCAAGGGCGCTGCTATCTTCCTTTGAGAGAATGATTGGATACTGATCTTTAGTCAGTTTTGAGAAAGAGGTGAAAGAGGATAAATTGTTGGCAAAGCTCTTGGCCCCACACCAGAGTGTAAGAGCGTTCATGAGCAATAGCAGGTCACAGTATGCTCCAAGCAGCTGTCTCTGGTAGAAGCCAAGGACTGTAGGGAGTCCAAGAAGAACATTCACACCTTCACCTAATCGTTCTTCGGTTAAGAAAAAGTTGAAATAAGCTGCCTGCACTATTTCGCTCCACCATCTGGAAACTGACCAGGAGGATAAGGGGCTACTGCTGATGAAACTTTTCTGGAGGCCACTACCCACGATAAAATTTGCCCAAGTCATAGCTCCGTAAAAGGAGCACATTAGGTAATTCACAGGTTTCCATTTCAACCAAAGGGAACCCCTCTTACCGGACACTTCCTTCAAGTGATTCTCATTTTGACATACAGAGTCAGAATGTGAATCACCTATGAAGTTAAGGATTTCAAGAAATCTGTTCTGCTCCAGCCATAGCTTCTTCACTGTCATGAATTTGATAACCATGCTTGTGAGACTAAGGAGCATTCGAAAGTGCATGGAAGGATTCTTTCCGTTCGTCGGTATCGCCATGCGGGCCTCTCTCACAAGCCAAAAGACACTGCAGACAGTGTTCACTGCACAAATGATTTTCTGCGGGAGCCACGTCACAATTCTGTACCGATGCACAGGCCTTACTCCCTTCACCTCCTGGAGCCTGAAAGGGGAAAGGCANTCGTTCTTAGGACTGTCTGTAGTCATCTTGGATTTCTTTTGGAGACTATCTGGAGGAACTATAAATACTGGATAGTCATTACAACTCCACAACCTTCACAGCGCCGTGGAAATGCGGAAATTTGTGTGCACAAGATAGATTTGTAGGAGACTTTTAATGCTGTGTAAGCAGTAGAATTCCTCCAAATGAACCAAAATAATATACTTAAACGTTATCCCATTAGACAATGTTGACTTTGACCAGCGCGTGACAAAAATTGACTTAAGGTATGAAAATATTTTCTTTTCTTCACGCGCTGGCTTGGTGCGAGTGAGTAGTGGAGTAATGTGAATACTTTTAAATTTACTAATCGCGAAAATGTTGGTTCTGAATTATTTTCCCCAGCTCGTAATAAAAGCAAGTAATACTTGCTAGAGGAAAACTATGGGAAAAAATCTCATTTAACCCCAACTCATTTGTTGTCTCTTTAAAGGTATGAAAATATTTTCTTTTCTTCACGCGCTGGCTTGGTGCGAATGAATAGTGGAGTAATGTGAGTATGGTTGAATTAACCACTCATTTTAACCTCCGTATAATTATAACTTTCACTTTTACGTTATCAATCTCAACTCACACGATCTCTGTTAATGTATCTCGAGGGTGGGAGTATTACAGAAATTTTAGCTTGGATGAAAGTATGCAAACGAATCTACCTTTCTACCTTTTGAACTAAAGCAAACAAAATTACAGGACCAAGAATCTAATAAAAAACCTTAAATCTAAAAACTAAGCTTTCCAAACGTATCAACAGATTCTTAACTCACCCCAGTCACTACTCTTTTAATTGAAAATTCTATTCAATTTAGCCGGTAACCGAATGCAGATAAACACTGTTTTACACGCGCCATTGTAATCAACAATTAGGTCTCAAATGATTTACGGACCCTAAAATATTTAGACGTTGTGAATGATTAAACACTTTCAGCGCCATTGGCCATGGCGCGTGGCAAACTGCGACATAAGAGATCTAAAAATTGCTTTAACCATACATAAGCCAATGGCTTAAAGCCATAAGCCTCATCTTATAAATATTTAACTCAGCCAAGCTTTAAGTTTGAAAATACGAGCCGAAAACTGGAGTTTGTCTGATCTGATGTAATCTTAATTTTCCTACTCGAATAAAAAACTGAAACTAGCAATCCAATTTTTTTGGAGTTTATTGCCTAAGCCAAATTGACCCGATGTTGAATATGTAGATTATTTGCCAGGAAATAGATGATGCCTAGATAACATAGATGTTTCATTTACCATATAAAATGTTTGTTTGTTGATTTCTTTAGCGTTCTAATGGGAACTGTTTTTGATTTGAAGTCTTGCATAATTTTCATTCTAGAGACTGGTTTCTACCTATCTAGATTTAACTTACGCAAGTGGAGTGACACACTGACACAGCTCCCAGATTTTTTTTAGGAAATTGAAGCTCTCTATTTAACTCCATCTTTTCCTATCCGCACACAATCTAAATTAAGAATGTTTTGGTTTTTTTTCCTTGACGGAATGGGATTGTAGATTTCATGATAGCTCAACCCAATTAGTGCATCTGATTCTAGAAAGCAGAAAACAAGAGTCGTGAGTTAAAGCCAAGGTATATAAGGAATTCAGTTCCATGACAGTCCATTCCAGTAAAATAACCTGAAACCCAACAAATATTTGGAACTCATGGGCAATAGTTAACATTTTCGCTTGTCAAAAATGCTACAGGAACATAAAAAGCTGATATACTACGTGTTCTGGCTGTCCACCTCTTTCCACTCCAGTTTCCTCTTAAATTTCAACCCAAAAACCTGCAGGGTCACACCAGTCCCAAACTATGAAACGCGGTATAGAAACTTAACCTGGAAGTGCTACGTACACAATCTGGTTCTTCTCACGATCCTTTGGCAAACACGGAGTGGAGACAATGACAATGTAAATAGCAAAGTCCTCGCTGGACTTACTTTGAACATCCTTGTTCTCTTCAATATCCATGCGAATACGTGCAGGCGGAAGGCAATGGAGATCATGGAGTATATAAACGCTCTCGTGCAATTCCAGGAGAAGTATGAGAACGAGTTACACTTCCACCGGGAGAAGGAGTTGACCCTTGTGGAAAAGTTGAACTTGTTGTTTGTCCAGTACGCAATCTTCGTGGAGCTTACATTTCCTGCAGTTTTCGCATACGGGCTACACTGGCTACAGCCTTGCAAACCAAGTTTGATGGGGTATTGGTTGTTGGCCCAATGTCGGGGTGTCCTGGGTAAAGGATTCATGCAGGTTTTATGGATCACTATGGAAAAAGTTGTTGCTCTTGTATTCTATCATTGGGTCTTTGCTTTCGGGATTAGCATGACCGTCTTTGTCAACATGATATTGCATATTATGAGCACTCTCTGCATTCGTGAATATTTAGATTTGTGAGTTCCAAAAACATCAGTGCATTTTTTAGCCAAGCCTTTAATTGTGCTTCCTAATTATTAATTACTTTGATTAATTTTTAGGTTTGGTCAAGTGCTCAGAGACGATAAGTTCAACGCATTCCAAAGGGGACTGATGTACAGACATATCCAACTGCTGACTACTTTATGTAACAAGGTGCAACAGAAGACGCTCATGACGTTGAATATTGGTGGCCCAATCATTGTCTTCGGATTTTGTTTGGCCATGATGGTTAGGACCTTTACAGCTGAAAATACCAGCATTGCTATGCTCTTCATCTTTTTCATTGGAATGTTATCAACTCTCCCCGTGATCATGCAATTACTTGGAGGAATGCATTTGGCCTGCTTGGAAGGGAAACATGTGCTCCAGGAACAAAAGTGGAGGCACTGTACACTTTACCTAAAACCCACGGGTGCATTTAGTTCTTTTGAGAGGAGGTGGGAGCGCAAGTTTTTCAGGTCTTGTCCCGGAGTGAAAATCAAATTCTGGTCGAATAATTTTGTCGAGGAGAAAACTCCCCTAAAGTCTTTAGATTCTGCACTAAACGTTACCGTGCAAATTCTTTTAGTAGATGCGTAATAAAAATCACGTGTTTTAAATTGTAACACTGACTTGTCTGTAAAGTGGTTGGGACAGGGAACGAAACATAAAATCCTGGATACTGAAGACAATATGCATAAAATTAACAGATTTTAAAAATGTACTTGGGATTGCATTTTAAGGTAATCTTGTAACTCGCAGTCCTGTCTCTCTCGGGAATGATAGATGATGAAGTTATTTGGAAAAAAGAATGTTCTAGAATAATGTTAATACAAAATTAAATGAAACAACAGCTAAGTCATCATAATGCTCAATTCTACAATCGTATTAAATGTTTCAATGAAAAAGCTCCACGAAAGTGGATCTAAGCACCTTTCTAGAATGTAGGTTTATTGGGGGGGGGGTCATAAAAATTCCACGCATTCAATACATGCATAAAAATGCACATAAAAATATTTTCTGAGACAAAGAAACTTTATGCATTTATCAGTTGCCGCCTGCAGCTTGGCCCAAGCTGCTTAGGATTCCTAAGGGTGGATTTTCATCCTTCTCACGAAATAACATTTAACACAGCAACTAAATTGACAAAGAAGGGAAGGGTTCATATTTTTCAAGTGCTCAAAACTCAAAAGGACGAAGGGGAAAAAAGATTACTTTACTAAGAGTACAATTTTTTGGTGTAGCTGGGTTTGCGTTTGGAGCTTGCTTGCTTGAGGTACCTGAATATTGTATGGTCCTTTGTTAATTTTTTTTACATTTTACAAGTAACAATAAAAAAGCAAAAAATGATGTGCAGCTGCATCCTAAAAATACGTAGTCGAAAGCATCATGGCGACAAGCCGTGTGGGATACGAAACTGAGAAGAACCTTTTTTCTCTGAAAGCCTAAAATAAACGTAATGGTATGTACCAACTATAGTAAAATTAGTTACGCCTCAGTAACCAAGTATGTTATGTTAACAAAAGGTAAATATCTAAGTTGTTTGTCGAATGTAGGGGGTTTACAGATATTGAAAAATACATATTCGGATGTAAATTTTAGAATTTTACGTAATTTTAGTTCATATGAATGTACTTTGCTTCGTAGAGTCAAAAACATAAGGCATTTATAGGATTTACTGAAACATTTATGGATTCTTGGATCGTTAAAACAAAACAACAAAGCATTATTATCTAAATTTCAAATTTTTAAAGGCATTTACTGTTGGGCTCACTATTACTGGAACCATTTGGTGCGCAAACTTTTTGTCGCGAAAATGCACGAAAACCATCC
>JAANSQ010003160.1:0-10539 GCA_036850885.1 Lepidocyrtinus dapeste
AAGGCTTATGAATAAACATTTATTTTAAACAATGGGAACCCACGATACGCCTTTTCCATAACATAACACGCATTTGTTCTCCTCATCAACAAGAAAACCTTGACAATCTGATACTCCCGCATAAACTTTCCTTTTTAGATTCCCATTCATATCCCAGAAGCCAACAATTTGATCATTGGAAATGGAGTATACAGTCTGAAAGCCACGATCTATGTGAACGCCAACCACAGCTCCTCTTTGTATTTGGTCCCTAGTCCAACTCTCGGAAATGTCAAAAGTCAAAACATTTTCCTTGGAGATAGCTATCCTCAAAGTGCAGAAACTGATGGAGCAATCATCTCCTCCGCAAACCATGGAGTACAGCCCAGTCTCCCGGTTTCCTATGATACTCATCGACATGAGCGAAGTTCTTCTAAGCATTTTCTTAAATACGGGTTGTTTCTCTAATGGAATAATTTTGCCCGAAGTGGAACATTTTTCACTATCTACCTTGCCCCAGCTCCAAATTATAACATAACCGTTTGACGTAACAGCACAAACTATCACGTTGTCAGTGTCTAGACTTTCGATAAGTTTAATTCTCGTTACAGCATGATCGTTACCTTTAAGACTGCCTACAATTTTAAACTTATAGTTTTTTACGTTAAAGTACAGAATCCTAACGAAGCCATCCGAACAAGCTCCAAAACACCAGATCTCATCGTTTTCTGAATGTATTCCATCTATATCCATTATTCTTACGTCGCCCTCGGTTTGTTTACAGCGTGTTTTCACCAACACAATCTCCTTCAAAAGGTCAATTCTTTGAGTTACAGCATCTACACATAAATTAATAATTAATATATTGAAAAATAACAGATATAGTCACGGAACTAGTGAAAACAATTTTACATACCTAATTCATAAATGCATAGATGTGATTTCCCTCCTCCTGTAAAAATAAACGTTTTCTTTGATAGTCCCACAGCCAAAGTAGTTTTCCATACGCTACGAACACTGGAAACGTGATTTTCCATAGTTTGCCTGGATAAGATCTTGTTACTTTGTCTATCCCACTGGAACCATTTTAATGTACCATCTTCACTCCCAGTAACGTACGATATGCAATTGTCGCCTAGAGTTTCTTTGGTTTCTGGTTGGACTTGTGTGGCACAATTTATAGCTCGACTATGTAGTCCTTCCTAAATTTCAAGAAAGTAACACATAATCATTCATTAAATATGCAGCGAAAATATTTCAGAAAAATATTCGTACTGCTACTGTTAAATATAAATTGGCTTGTACAGTTTCCGTATCCTTATCTTACCTTCAGATTAACATTCAAATAGCTCGCCATGGGTAAAAATGCATAAAAAATCTCTTTCTCTTTTAAAAACGCGAATGACGCATTGGGTGAGCCATCAAGACCGTGTCCATACTTAAAATCCCACTTGCGTATACTCCCGACACCACATGGAACCTTGGCGATTGTACGCTGTTCATCTAAACTGCGAACGATAAAGTCTTCCTAAAATGACAAAAGATAACTACATAGAGTACATAGATATTCCTATATAATTAAATTGAACACTCATTTTTTCAAACCTTTTCGAATCCAGCAAACCAGGATTCGACCCATATTAACGTACAATCCGCTAATCCACTCGAAAGGCATGCAATGTGAAGCGATTGGTATGAACTCTGCTTTCATATCGTCAGTTGAGTCCATTTGAATACGAAACTCTCTAACCTTCCCATCTCGTCCACCAGAATACAATATATTTTCATGGTATATTAAACTGATCACTCCGTTTTTATGACAGTTTTCAAACTTTTTAATGGCTTCGTTATACTTATGATAGCGGAAGAGGTGTAAACAGCCTAATTCATCCCCTAGGACAATATGCTTCCCTAGGATTTCAACTGCTGCAGGTACACGTTTTTTTAAATTTAGGTCAAATGTTTGTATCAACTGAGCTTCTGTTAGTTCTCCGTTCTTGTCTTCCTGGAAGATTATGGCGATGGCGCGATTTAAGCAGATGAGTAAAAGTCTGGTAGGAGATAGCCAACGAATGGAGATTATATTCCAAGCTGCTTTCGTCTGGAAAAGTTTCTTTGCGTACAGTACGGAAGACTTGGACGTTTGATTTTCTATTTTAAAAACATTATGAAATTATTTCCCACCTAGGTTTTTAATCCTTCGGCAATATTTGCTTTGTAATATCAACTAACCGGAAAAGGTAATCTGAGCAGTGTAAAAGTGACCATCTCGCCCTGCAACAGCTAAGGTTTTATGATCCGGGGAGATTTTAATGATCTGATACCCTTCACATTTCTCGTCATGTAATAAGTCAAACTGCTTCCCGTCCCAAGATAACCCTATAATCCTTCCTGACTTCATTCCAACTATGACATGGTTGATATCAAGTAAGATTATGAGTTTTGGGCAGTCTTCATTTCCTTTAAAAAAAACGTATTCGTCACATTTAAACAATTGCATATTATTTACCATATTTTAATAACGCCCCAGTCAGGTTTATACATAGTTAACAAAGACTTTGAATTTAAATCACATACCGGCCCACCGCCCTGATCCTTGAATACGGCTTTGGTCATCAGTTTTTGGGTCAAAGGGTATCACGTCATAAGGTATTATTTTTGGTTTGAGCGTATACCACCACTTGGGCCATTTTCTAATGCATCCTTCGCTGCCACCAGTGTACTAAATTTAAAGACAAACATTATGAACTTGGCAACCTAAAATGGAAGAAGTAACTCACAATCAGAGAACTCTCACCAATATTTCGAAATCATGATCATAAGTGCAAGTGAATATGGGAGCCCCTTCATGAGCTATCCAAGACTTATGTTCCGTTCCATCTTCCAAAATGTTCACTTTAACTTCGGAGCTCTGAAAGTTAATTAAAATTTCGGTTTTAGTTTATTTGTAAAATATGCGGACTTCCAGAATCTTTCAAAACCCGAACGACCGTAAAATTTTTAACCCAAAATATCCCGAAAATTGAAAAAAAATTGAAACTTAAAAAATGCAAAATTTTCTAAAGAACGCGGAAATTTCTGGGGGGGATTTTTCCCTCGCACCCAAAAAAATCCCGAAAAATAGTCTGAAAGCTCGAATATTTCGCGCGACCTTCGGTCGCACGGTCGCGCATTTTCTGGGAGTCCGAAAATATGTAATCTACAAATCAATTTGAAGATTATGTCTCTATTTTACTAGTTTACCTCTCCAACCGAGAGTACATATCCCTTAACAGACACTGCCCCCCAAACACGCGCATCATGTCCATAAAATCTATGAAGTAACGAAACTTGTTCTTCATCACTTTGACTTCCCGTAAACTTCCAAACTGCAACAGTTCTATCGTCTGAAGTGCTCAGTAGCAAACGCTCATCTTGGTGGTACTCAAGGGAAAAGATGATACCCTGAATCATTAGCATACAGATTAGAATAATTTAAGCATGATTAGTTTTCGTTTCGTTCAGTCAGGAATAGCTTGGAAAAAAATCTATAAATTAAACTTACATCATGGATTTTTAACTCATGTCTAATTATGGCTTGATCTCCACAAATATCCCAGATGCAAATACCATTAAAAACCGTTCCAGCAAAAACTCTTAATTCACCTTTAGAATTTTCAAAAATTTTACCGGAAAACAATGTCTCAGACTTGGAGCATTTCACTCGAATAGTCTCTTTTAAGCCGGTGAAGTTTCCAGGATTGGAACTGTCATCAATTCTGTCATACAAAACTATGTAATTTAAAACGGAAAGTAGAGTTAACTGATTCCCTCCTTTCAACCATTTGGCAGCAACCGGTATAAAATCTAAGCTTACAAGTTTATTAGAACAGTCAGACTCGGTATCATATTCTAGAAATTTTAACTGTCCACTTTTACTTCTCGTGATTCTAATCACTCTACTTACACTTCCTGCCCAAACAAATCCTAGATAAATGTAGTCAAATGGCTTATCACACTTTTTGTACCAACTAGCTGGATTGTTCCCACATTCGAGACAAGGATACTCTAGGAACTCCATGCCTGAAATAATTAGTTGGCTAGGGAAAATTTGAAATCTTTGGAAGGACACCTTGTCAAAATATGCCATCTTGAGAAGAAGCGATGGCCCTTCAGTCGCAACTAGCACGATACCCTCCAGAAGTTTAAGGTTTGTTACTGGTAAACAATGATGGAGAAGCTTAGTAGGAGGAATATTCAACTCTTTAGATACTACCAGGTCTTTCATAGCTGAACTTGGGAGGTGATCCTTAGATAATACTTCCTGTTGCTCGAGTATACTTGGAACATCTTGTACGAGCAAAGGTAATTGGAGCTTTCTCCTCCTCTTTAGAGTTGACATTTTTCCGGAACTCACTGTTTTCCATATTAAAGTATAGATAATAATCTAGATTCAGCAACTAGTAAAGATAAAGTTTATTCATCATTTGTTTTTAACTCCGATGATTTTTATAGCTTGGTAAATGTTAAAAGCACGTGTTTTTGCTAGTAAACAAACCAGCAAACACCGTCTTTACATATGTACATGCATGCATTTATGGAAAAATGTATTCGACTTGGACTTCACTTCAGTCGAGTCGAGAGAGAAGCCGGTATGCTCTTACATGTTACATGTATGTTCAATGGGGTAAAGTGATATTCCTCAACTCGTTCACTTCCAGCAATTTCCCATAATTCTAGTCAATTGAAATTTTAATTTCATGAAGGTAAAGCCTCTAAAACCTTCGATTTCTGGAATGCAGTAAGCCTGGCAGAAAGTGACAAGATAAATATTTGGTTATTTGAAACCGTCCTTGCCAAATTGTTGAACCGATGTTCAAGGGCGTAACAACGTATTTTGGAGTGGGGGGGACGAAATTTTTTTTATCGATATAATTCTAGTCAATTGAAATTTTAATTTCATGAAGGTAAGCCTCTAAAACCTTCGATTTCTGGAATACAATAAGCCTGACATAAAGTGACAAGTCTTTTCCCCTCATCCCTTATGATCAACTGTAAATGTGACGCAAATTAATTGCCTTTTCGCTGCAACTAATAAATTTACCCAAAGTCATTAGAAGTCATAGTAGTAGTAGTCGTAAGTTGTCAAACTTGGTGTATTTTCAATATAAATATAATATGCTTTAAAAATAAATTAACACCAACTCACCCAACATTACCACCATTTTAATAAATTAACTATCACAAATCAGCGCATCCGAATTAATTATGTATAAACGTGCATTTCATGTAAACTTTGTTATTGTGGCTTGAATAAAAGTAAACGTGAAGGTCAACATAGTACGGTTTAGACGTGATCTCCTTTGTGCTCATAAGATTCCTGAGGAAATGTCGGATAGGATGAACGAAGAATGTAAAGCCCTGTGGGAAGTAAATGTCTATTTTTACATGTCTAACGCTGCTAGAAATTGGGACAAATTATTCCCACTGTAAATGGCTAAAGGTCGTTGAAAGTTTGAAAATATAAATTAAGTGGAATAAAAAACCAAAATTCCTCACATACCTTGCTCTACGGATTAGGATTATTAGTAAGGAAGTAAATGTCTATTTTTACATGTCTAACGCTGCTAGAAATTGGGATAAATTATTCCCACCGTAAATGGCTAAGCTTATCCCAAAGGTCGTTTAAAGTTTGAAAGTATAAATTAAGTGGAATAATAAAAAACAAAAATTCCTCACATACCTTGCTCTACGGATTAGGATTATTAGTAAAGATCATCAAATAATAACCAGATGAGATTACACTGACATTTCTACAGGTTTATGACAGTTGACAGGCATATCTTTCTTGGTTTATTACCTGTCCATTTTCCCAGTTTATTGTGCACGTGGAATTGTGAAATAAAAATAAAACCGAATCTGGAAATGGTAAACGTGACGGCAATAAGCACTACCGATTATGAGTATACGATATGATTTGTTTGTTCGATACATTCATAATCATAACTTACAGCGCTCAAGCACCTTACAATAACTAAATATATGCACTCTTCCATTGCAAAATATGCGGTTATAATTTATATCTAATCTGGAAAACATCATTTAGATAATGATATTTATTAAACTAGCCACATCTGGATATAAACTGTAACACATTTGCACCCGCAACAGAAATTTTTCAACAGTATCTTCCAAAAGCTCAGAATTATAGAATTCAAACCATAGTGTTGGGAGCAGTTGTGTCTCCGGGTCGTCCGAGTAGGTTATTTGGTTTTTATAATTTGGCAATTCAAAATAATACCTTGACATGCCTGTTGCCAAGTCGCCAGAAGAGTATATTAATAACCTCAGACAGGAATTCGGATGGTCAGAATATCTAGTGTTTGGCTTGGTTTTGTGCATATCTGCAGCTATCGAAGGTTATTTGGTTTTTATAATTTGGCAATTCAAAATAATACCTTGACATGCCTGTTGCCGAGTCGCCAGAAGAGTATATCAATGACCTCAGACAAGAATTTGGATGGTCTGAATATCTAGTGTTTGGCTTGGTTTTGTGCATATCTGCAGCTATCGGCATTTACCATGGATTCTTTAACAAAAAGGAGAAGAATAATGAAGAGTTTCTCATGGGTAATGTGAGACTTTACTAAATTAAATTAAGCTACAGTTCAGGAGCCAGTTCGTAACGAAAAAAATCCTTTTAGGTGGACGATCTATGCAAGCTTGGCCAGTCGCACTGTCCATAATGTGCAGCTTTGTGTCTGCACTAACTGTTCTTGGAAACCCCGTTGAGACTTATCTGTATGGAACTCAGTACATGACCGTTATCCTGTCTTTTCTTCCACTGACAATTATTTTACAGTATATTTATGCACCCGTGTATTTTAAACTACAACTTACGTCAGGATACGAGGTAAAAGTTTAATTTAATTTCTTAAAAGTTTAATAATTATTGAATTTTTTTCCATTATTCCTCATAGTACTTTGAAATCAGATTTAACAAAACGGTCCGTCGAGTTCTATCCAGTATACACTGCTTTTACCTGGTTTTTTACATGGCATTAGTAGTTTATGGTCCAAGTATTGCTCTAAATCAAGGTTTGTGCAGATTACAAGATTTAAGAATTTTTTTAAAACTTACTAATTGTATTGGATTCTTTTACAGTAACCGGGTTTGAAACACTTCTCTCAGTTGCTTTAATTTTTGCAATTTGCATCTTCTACTCGACTTTGGTACATCAAAATTATACTTGATCTACCATCGTCGATATTACTTAATAAATTCTAAATTTATTCTGAAAGGGAGGTTTTCGAGCAGTAATATGGACGGATGCTGTGCAAGTGAGAAGCAAGTTTTAAAATATGAAAGAATTTTTTTTGTGATCCTTTAGTTTAATGAACCCGTTAATTGATTGGTAGGGCATCATCATGATTATTTCCGTATTAATCGTAGCCATCAAAGGAACGGTTGATGTGGGAGGTTTCGATTCAATTTTCGAAAAACTGAGTAACACTGGTCGTTTAACTTTCTTCCGGTGGGTAAAAGCTTAATCGAATCGTTGTGCGATTTATGAAGTTCAGTCTCTACATTTTTTATGCAGCTTTGACCCGGATCCCCGAACACGACATAGCGTATGGTCAGTTATATTTGGAGGAATGTTTCTGTACCTAAATATGTTGGCGGGTATGCAGGCCAACATCCAAAGATATTCTTCAATGCCAAATATGAAGACCGTGATAAGGTAAATAGGATAATTAATTACTATCCATCTTTCTAGCTAATCTCATCTCTTTAACTTAAAAATTTATTTGGTTTCAAGGTCTTTATGGCTCAATTTAATTTTTCTCTCAATCATCATATTTCTGTGTACTTACACGGGTATAGTAATATTTGCCAAGTTTTACTCGTGCGATCCAATCAAAGCAAAAGTGAGTTTATGCTAACCATAACCATGCCCATAGATAAGATTTTAATCGCGCGAGTATTAATACTACTCACTAAAAAACAATGATAACATATAAATATGTCCATGTTAATAAGCTGGTTGAAACCACGGATCAAATTTTTCCATTGTTTGTGATGGATATCGTCGGACACATTCCAGGACTGCCAGGGTTATTTGTGGCGGGCTTGACATGTGCTAGTTTAAGGTATGCAAAAAGTACAAATAAATTCTTTAATTGTGGATTAATTACTAATATCAGAGATTTAAAAAATCATGTATATTTGGTAGCTCAGTCAGTAGCGGCCTAAATGCCATGTCTGCTATCGTATGACATGTGCTAGTTTAAGGTATGCAAAAAGTACTAATAAATTCCTTAATAGTGGATTAATTACTTATATTAGAGATTTAAAAATCATATATACTTGGTAGCTCAGTCAGTAGCGGCCTAAATGCCATGTCTGCTATCGTAATGGAAGATTATGTGACAAAGTGGAAGCCTGATATGACTGATACGATGAAGTTTAATGTTTCCCGAAGTATATCTCTTTTGACTGGACTTGTCTCGTTTGCTTTTATATTTTTGGTTAGGCTCATGGGTGATATATTTCCGGTAATTAAGCCTAATCAATACCCGCATCTAATAATGTTTTATGTCTCTTTGAAAATATCTAAACGGCTTTATTTTTTAGGCCGCAGTATCTCTAATTGGAATGCTTATAGGACCCACATTTGGAATGTTCTCATTAGGAATGATGTTTCCTTGGGCAAACTCTCATGTATGTACTTTTAAACGTTTTATTGAAACGTTTCTGTTGTTGCCATAACTATCTTCGCTTTTTCAGGGATCTCTCCTGGGCGTTTTATGTTCTTACGCAGTGTCTATCGTAGTTGCTGTGGGTTCCGCAGTTGGTGGGGCAAATGGAGATTTACCTGACCAGCGATGCTCTCTGTCAACAGAAGACTGTACAGAGTTCTTTCTAAATACTTCCTCCATCGAATACTTTAACCACTCAATGAGTCCCGCGGACACATGGAAGGACCGAGATGATAGTGCCTTTATTCAACTGTCATCAACGTCTTATCTATTCTTTCCTTTACTTGGAACGTTTGCTACTATCGTCTTTGGACTAATATTTAGCTGGCTGGTCCACCTAATAGGGTGGGATAAGGATGAGAGTATTGTAAGAAGAGATTGTCTTACACCACCATTCGTTGCTCTTTGGGAGAAACTATTCCCAGAGCAAATGTCTCTATTGATCTCAAAGGACATTGATGAGGATGACTCCAAACGTTTGTCAATTTTCTCGGAGAATAACAATATTGTAAGAAATTCAATAGTTAATTTGAAAGAATCAATTAAATTATAAGATTATTTAATTAGCCAAAGTAGATTCATAGCTCTTATTATTGTAATGATTTAAGTAAAGATATATTTTAGCCTCGAGTTTAGCCCAATAGATGAATTCCATGCCAACCATCCCGGCCTGTCCCGGAGGCTCGATTCTTTGAAAAGGAAGGCTTGGAATAGTCGCGTTTGCAACTTCTCATACATTGGTCATATGTTTCGTACCGATTTCCGTTTCCACTGCATCCTAGGTTACTCAAATTGAAAATCAGAATTTTCTAACCATTCATTAAAGTGGTTACACTATTGTTGACGTATTCTACCAACCTCCATAAATAAAAGTATCGCAGTTTTTAAGACGAGAGTCGTAATAGTACTGTACAAAGGCTGCTCGACAGGGACCAGTGTCTGGTGGTGAGTTACAATTACCTAAACCAGCTATAAAAATTAAAAAGTGAAAGTTTAAACCAACCACAGATTTACGTAATATGCTAATAATAAGATTTATTACCACTCGAACTCCTTTTTCGACCCGAGCAAATATTCAGTGAGGATGCCATGAAATACACAAAAATCCACAGTAACAACATTTTGGGTAAATATTACAAAATTCCAAGAAGCATAGATTGATTTCAAGTGACAATTTTTTTGTCTTCACGATCCGTATGCATGCGAAATTAAATACGAGGCAACTGATCATCAAAATGATAACTACTGATTTTTATGCTGTGATTCATATACTCTAAATATACGATCGAATTTTCTTTCTCATTTAAAGTTTGAGGTTTAAACGCACCAGAAGTAAGGAAGTAAAGAAATAAATCACAATAGGCTATTAATGAACGACTGAAAAGTAATAGATTTAAATTATAAATACATGAGTCATGTAACGTAGCACCTTGTTACAAACGTCACAGTATCAACTTTACGCTTTAAGATTAACTAGGTAATCATTTTCAGGAATATTAGGAACAGGAAGTCATGCACTTCCCTTGGTCTAATAATTATTTAGTCTGGAAGTTTGTGAAATAAAATATGTTTGGTAAAATAATTAATAAAATCGCAAAACTAATCGCATAATCATTCCTACATGTAAATCGAATGTCTTTAGAAGCAAATTATGCGCGAATTAAATTAGCGAAAATATAAATTTAACTATACACGGGTTACACTTGCCTCCCTCGCAAAAACGATCTTCCACTTGGCTTACAAGCTTGTACGCATTGCTGATGTGTTTCGTACCGATTCCCATTTCCTCCACATCCTGTGTTGCAAAGAATGTTGAAACAC
>JAANSQ010003161.1:0-10539 GCA_036850885.1 Lepidocyrtinus dapeste
CAAACATTGAAGTTCTCTGAATAAATTTTGACTCAACTCAACCAGCTTTGAATATTTGAAGCACATATTTTTTTGCAGGTGGTGTATGGTGTGGTCATCTCATTTTACCAGGGTAATAATAACCTAGCACAAGCAATGACTTTAAGTTATCATTGCAGCTTAAGTTAAAGCTGTGAGGACGGAGCGTGAAGCAAGGTCAGCGTGATTCTGGAAGCAGCCGAGAAGAACGATGTATAGCCAGTGTAGAGTAGTAGACTAACAAGAGTAAGAGATCATAAGAGATGATCGTGAGAAAAGATTGCCAGAAAACTTGTCCAGAGTGCTGAAATAATGGAGAGGGTTTACTCGTTTGGGAGTTTGGATACGCTTGTTATGAAGAAATGATCCCCTTTAGATAACCCATTCATTATGTAGACTAAATAAAACTGCTAATTTTGTCTCGCGCATCTGCATGTTAGGTGCATCTGTTACTTCCTCCAAATATGCACATTTTCGATTTTATAAATTGCTGTAAACGGTTTATAACAAGGAGATGCAAGGAAGCGCGAATCCGCGTTTAAGATCGACTTTAGTTGCAATTTATAATTAGAAAAAGATATAACCAGTTATTATACTTATCATTTTTACGATCGTGTGAGTTTAATAAATCACGTAGATGAAGAAATTACACAATGAAATAATTTTATGAAATGATAAATGATTAAATTGATAGAGCAGTAGACTAATTTGTTGTATTCAGGAATTTAGATCGTTTTCGTATGGTGCTAGAGTATAATTGGTCTTTTTGGTCCATTACGTCAGCACTGTCGTTACAAACCTAAAAGAAATCAAACATTTACATAATTGGACAATGGTTAATAAGAACAGGATGCAGTAATATTAAATGGAGCTATTAACCAATTTGCTTTCCAATTGTTCAACGCAATCCAGAAATTGCTGAGGTCCTTCGCACTCTTGATCCAAGAAGTCTTGCTCATTTTTTCCATGATTGTCAAAGCATTTAAGAACGTGAGTGATTGCCACCCGCTGGATTCTTAGAGGAAGTGTAATTTCAAAGAAACTTTTGTACAAACGATATTCCGGTGTTTGTTTGTCCCCAAGCTAATTAGACAAGTCGAGATTTAAATGACAAATCAAACTTACAACGTATAAAAGTTTTTAATTTATTATTTTCTTACCAACATCGTGATAGCTTGCTGACAATTTTTGGTGCACTAATCCAAATGAATCGTTTAGAAATTTGTTTTGCAGATAAATAATTACCAGATGAAGTAATTCGTATTATACCTTCGGGTTATGTCTATGAATCCTTTCGCATTCCCAATATTTTCTACGAAGATAAGGACTCGGCAAAAGTTTTCCATCAACGCACTCAAATCTATTAACGCTCCAGTATTTCTAAAACCGATATCAAATTTAAGATCTCACTTAAAAAATCAAGATAAATATTTTTCCAGGCACCTCTCTGGAGACAAATTCGTGATCAAACTCCAAGTAAAGTATTTCCGGCTCTTCAGTAGTAGTAGTGGTGATGGTCAATTCCCCCTCTAAACTTTCCTTAGGAATCAAGGTCGTGGGGGACTCTCCAATAATGTACAATCCAGATGGGGTTGTGGTTGTGTCATTGGTTTCCTCTCCAAACAGGTCAAATATAGATAGATCTGTGGTAAAGTCGGTGAATTCAGTAGAATTTAACGCGTAACTTAAGTTGAAACTTACACTTGAAAAAATGAACAAAATGAAAACCAAAAGATGCATGATAATATCTTTAATGTTTTCAGATATGTAAGAAATCACTGTGATCAGTGTCAGAGCACTGGTTTATGGTAACTGTCTGAATGAAAGTGAGTTTGTAATTGACAATAATATTTCGAAGCGTCCGAGAGTATGCCATTTTATACCTAATTTAAAGAAATTGACTTATGAAATCATTGTCCAAGTATAGACGGCCCAAGGACCACATTTATTTTCTACTTACATTAATCGTAATTCCATGTAAATCTCTTAAGGTTTTACGAGTTTTGCATTTTCCACATTTTCATCGTCCACTTAAACCTAATCTAAATTAAGTAATTATTTGTAATTATCTGAGAACAGTACTGTTCATAGCATGAGTCGTGAAACTTGATTAAAACTTTAAACGTCATATAAAAACTGAAGACTCGCTGAGGATATGGAGACACTAAAACCATACAATTAACATTTGAGTCTATGCCTACATGTAAGAAAATTAAAATTTGTTTTAGATTCTTTAAATTGGAAAATTTAGAAAGGAATAAAATTTCTTCTGTGAAAACCCATCAGACAATTAGCTTGAGTATCATCTCAAACCAAAATCAATTTAGTGATTATAAAATGGCCCAAGATCATAAAAGCGCCCTCCCTAGTTTTATGAATGTTGGTCCTTCTTCTATGAGCTATTTATCTAGGTCGTAATCTTACAAAACGTGGTTTGCTTTTCCTCATCGTTGAGCTTACGTAATTCGTTACAGTGCACAATATTCTACTACACAAAATCCAGGAGTCCAATAGACTTAGCACACTTTTAAATTGTCACGAGTTTTAGATTATCAATATAGCTTTAAACTTTTAAACTTGAATTAACCTTTAATTATTTAATTAGACACACGTCCTTAGATAAATAATCCAGTTTTTCACTTGTGTTCAGACTCACAGTTAAATACTCTCAAGCGCTGCTGAAATGTGTAAAAAATTTCTACGAAATTAAGGTGACATCTATAGGATTGAAGGACGTGAATAAAACACAAAGAGTTTATCAAGCAGATTATAAATTCAACTTGTAATTGAAGAGGTATAACCATTTTTTTAAAGTTTAGAAAAATAGAGGTAAATTACAAAGGAGCCAGCCCAATTACATCAGGAAGGAGATTCTCTAAATCATACTCAAGATGATTTCATCACTACACACTCGCACACTTTTGAATTTTTGATTGATTCGACAATCACATCTCTCTCAAACTGACCGTATCGGGTTTTCTAGGTAAATCAAGTAGTGTTACATCCAGTCCAGTTTAATTTACAATATTTATTAGTGAAACTGATCACATTTAACCTAAAGGATTTATTCAGAGCGTGCTAGCTTCCTTCTAATTTAGTAGAATACTATGCGGAGTACAAGATTAATTTCATTTTGCATTAGAGTTCAAAGTTCAAGTCTATGTAATTTTAGACAGAATACACTTTCACTTTTGCAACATTAAATTTCGTCAGAAACTTTACCAACTTGGCCAGTTGGTGATTACGCAGGAAGGAATAAAGTTCTCCCTTGACTAAATACACATAAAGAGTTATTTAAATGCTACATGACAATTTATTTTCTAAGGAGTAGAGAACAATTTAGATTTAGACTGTGTTATTTAGGTATCGGTATAATTCTGTAAGTATTTGGCTGTAGTTTTTTGTTCAAGCTGTGTGTATAATATTAAACAGCGTATTAATTTTAGGTAGTTATATGTCACAGGAGGACCTTGGCCTCGGTATGTCGCAGCAAAGTTTTCAAGGAAGGAACTACTTTTATGAATATAAACTATATAACTTGAACAATTAAAGTATTGCTTGAATCGAGAAATTATTAGGTTCAATACTTGGGCTCATGAAAGACTCAAAAATATGGAAGGAGATACACAACTAAAAAACATCAAATCAACCAGCATTGAATCTCACTATACCCCAGTAAATTTCTCTAGACAAAATCCACAGTCTATAATTTATTGAAAACTTAAATATCCTAGTAAAATAAAACATTCGTTAAAGCTCTTCTCCATTTAGACTGTACATGGCCAGATGACGTAAGTCGGTTGCAGTTTGTTTCACACATTTCTCGATAAGCCTAAGTTTATGCTTAGTTTGGCGAAATTTCACTAATTTTTTCATGAACAGTGAACATATCCCTCTAAGAACAAAACCTGAGAGAAACTAAAAAATATAATAATGATTTGCAAAGCTCTTATACTGATTGGCTCTTAAGCACTGGCAGCGTTTAGGTTCACCTCCAAATGAACAAAATAGATTTGAACAAAATAATTTAAAAGATGTACAACTGAAAATATACATGTTTTACATAATACGCTAAAATCTTATAAAATGTTCAATGTACAATTCGTAAATGCAAAAAAAAGTAAGGAGGAAGCTTAAAAATAAATGGGATTTGTATCGTGAAATACTATTTTCTTTACAGTTTCCATCGCATTATTCTCCATTAATGCTGCTTTACATAGAAGAGATGGCTCGGATCAGATAGAAAAGATGGACGCTCCTTTCATCCTTTAAATTTTTCGGATTTTTTAAAAAAGAAAACATATTTTTCTCTATAAAACCTTAACAAAACGTGGCTAATTTTAGAAACGCGAGTAAAAAATCTCCTATTTAATTCCGTTAAAATAAAAATATATGAAATGGCTCGTTTTCCGACGTTATCACCACCGTTTAAAATAGAATAAAGGTTGGAAGTTGTTGAAATAATTTTTTAGCCATATTTTTATGCGTTTTGGCATCGTCACCTCTAAAATATTTAAATAATTCTGTTTTCAGTGATATGGTGGCCTCAGGGATCCGGACGAAGACGGTGTATTCTGATCAAGATCTGAAAAAATGTTTGACGTTTGAAATTTTTTATGAAGTTTGTGAAAATTTTTATGAAGTTCTCTTTATGCAGGTCAATGGGGAAAATTGTCGCTGACTGTGACTGGTCAAGTGAACATACATTGAAAAGAAAATACAACGATTACGACAGCATGATTGAAAATGAGAGTATGCAGAGTTTGCAATATTTAAAGGGTCCAAAGACGACAAAGAATTGGCGAGTTGAAAGAAAGTTTATTGGTGAAAGCAAGGATCAACATGAAGAATATAAAGAGTATTTTGAATTGGTTAACTTAACACTAGGTTATGAAATATACTGTCTTAACAGTAATGGTAAAATCAATTGAGGCTGAAACATTAAAAACTCACAACAATTAAATAAAAAAGACTACGAATAGCGTTCTACATTGCATATTTTTCGTGAAATCAGGCATCATTTGGGAGGGTCTGCTGCAACCTTATCATTATGCAAATTTTACAGCTTTTGATTTTTGAGACACTTTAAAAAACGCTTTATTAAAGTTAGATTAAATTGTTAAATTGATGAATTAATATATGTTACAAATTAAATTAGATTGTAGTTTATTCTAAAAAATTAAAAATAACATGAAAAATACACTTATAAGCTATAATCCATATTGATTTGATTAGCATTTTCCAGAATATCTTGCATTGATTCTGCTCGAAGATTGTGATTGGAAACTAACCTACACGTGCCATTTTGAGTGTCCATAAAGTTTATGACAAATATAACATTCCTGGTTGGTTGCTGCAGTTGAGTCTGGTTTGCTTTGGTCGGGTTGTTGCCAGTAATTACGTTATATCTCCCAGGAGCATTAAGTTGTAGAGTAATTGAGGGCATGCCCAGATTGTCTTGATCTGCTTGTGTTTGGTCAATTTGATCAGCACTAACAATTTTGTTGAATTGAGAAAAATCTGATAGGTCTGTTCGGTTCATTTTTTTACCACTGCTGTAGCTGATTCCAGATTTAATTTCACCAGAGTTGCTTCTAGATATACTTTCCTCAGAGCTGCTGCTTTGCTTAGATTCATTTGAGTTGTTCAATTTCGTTCTCTTTACTTTACCAGAAGAACATCCAGCGGTTGTGCTTTTCTTTTCATTTTTGTTCAACTGCCGTTTCTTTGTTGATTGTATTGGATTATTATTGCTCTCTTCAGCTGGAATTTTAACGTTCTCGATATGCAATACTTTAGTCTTTGTAGGAATCATGGTTATGTTGTTGCTTTTTTCAATCTGGTGAGTTTTCTTGATATGCATTCCACATTCACGTACGTTGTCAAAAGCTCTGTAACAACGGGCCGCGACACAATGGTACATTAATCCTTTAGCTTGGAGCAAATGTCCCAAATAGTGTTCATGAAACAAGTACTCCAATGTAAACGCTCGCTCGCACGTTCTATAACTACACTTTCTTCCAGTAACCCCTTTGTTGGACTTTAATTCTTTTCCAGCTTCAAAGCTTGGTATGTGTTCAGTCAGATGGGGAAGGAACTGATTAATATCTCTGCATTTGAAATTACATTTTGAGGCTGGACAAACAAATTTTTCATTTTTTATTTCAGTGCTTTCCATTTTGATTAATTTATGCAACACAATTTTTCACAAACAATTCGAAACAGCTGGAAATTCTCAACAACTAACTCAATTGAATGTTGCACGTTCCAGTTTGTTATGTGTAAGAAATGGCATTGATTATGGGAGGACTATGCAACTTATCTCCCATCTATACCGCGTTAAATTTTTTGGAAAGCCTAATAATATACTCTTCTATTTGGGGTAAAGTGATACAGCAATTAACAACTGCTCCAATTCTAAGAAAGTTCCATTAAACCAACCCAAAAGGTGACGCTTAAGACGTTGGAAAATTTTGACCCTTTTACAAAACAAATTAAAAAAACAATTGTTTTTTTATTTTATTACACCTTAAATAAAATTACTTGAGATGCTTAAACAATTTACAAATAGTTCAAACCTTATTCCGTTAATTACCAATTAAGCACGGGCCCTTACCTGCTTCACAATCATAATTGTGAGTAGGATTGATGTTAATCAGATCACAAAATTCATCAGTTTACATTGTAACCTTAAAAGTTGCTCAACATGGTGATTCAATTTTAATTTGCCTTAGTAATTTTTATGCATTTGATTTTTCATGCTAAGTGAAACTCTTGAATTTTTTAGGTGTAAGCTGAGACAAGAACCGTGAACCTATTTGTATGTGAATGATTATCTCAAGTTATCAAAGTAATGAATTAATGCTTAATCAAAAAACGTAATTACTTTTCAAAATCAAGAACAACTATATTTTATTACTTCATTAATATTCTCGTCAGCAACTAATTACAATTATCAATATCTTCAATAATCTCCCCGGATGCGCCTTGCCAATTTGATGTCTTTAGGCATGATGGTCACTCGTTTGGCGTGAATGGCGCACAGGGTTACATCTTGAAACAGACCAACAATGTAATCCTCTGAAGCAACCTGTTGTGCAAATTTTGAAATAGTTTGTCATACTAAATTTTGTGCTTAAAAAAATTATGATCATTTATTGAAAATAATTGTACCTGCAAAGCCCAGAATGCATGAGATTGGAAACGGTAGTTGCAGAACGCAAAGTCCATCACAATTTCTTTGCAAAGGCGCTGGAAAGGGAGACGCTTGATAATAGTCTTCATATTTTGCTTTTGCTTCAGATCGTTTTTTACGGTTTGCTTGGTTCTCACCATTTTTGTTAGAGATTGTTTCTGAGTTTTCAAAATTTAAATGCTCAGACAATTAATTTTTAGACTGGAATGAATTTATCTCAAACACAAAAAAATCCGCTGATCCAATCCATTCATTTTTATTTTGGATAAGTAAAAACCGCAAAAAATGTGTAACAACTGAAAACTTGTTCATTCTTGTGTATGATTCATGGTTCTACTCATCTTGCTTTAAATTTGCGAATTATAACTGTAACATGAATAAAATTATTTTATGTATTTTCAAATGACAACAATGGTTAAAAAACTATAAATTCCCTGAGTCATGTGAATAAAACTGATTAAAACGAATGAATCACAAATGTATCTCAGACATAAATCATGATCTATCAATTCATAAAGTGTTTTGTTGCATTTACTGGATCACAATTTGGAGATTTTTTTTTGTAATTCCCATATGTACAAAGTTGGTCAAGTTTTTAATTAAATCAAGATGTAGTCTGTATTGTATTTTTTTCTCTTAAAACTATGCAAAGAAATACAACTTACTTTTCCTAAAACTTACCCCACAATTACTTTACAGATTAACAACAGCACTGGTGTTTGATAATCGATTTACTGGTCGAATAAATTGTTTTAGCGATTAATAATTAGCTAATACTGATAATTTTTAGTACAATTAAGTTCAAAATTCGAATGATGATAAAGTTTAACAAGAAGTTGCATGTAAATGAGCAAAGAGCAAACTGAAATCAAAGTCGTTAGAAATTTGCCAAGAAATGCAGAACTGAAGCATTCAACCTCTGAAATGGGGTATTAGGTTTTATCGCTTTAGAACTGTGTCCACCCTCAACAAACATCAGGCATTTTAACAATAGCTTCTAGCTTCACAAAGAGCTTCTGCTCTTCTGGTGCAGATCCGTACTGTTCCAAAAAAAATTATCTCATTTCGTATCGAGCCCGTAAAAAAAGTTGATTCTTTATTTTCATCGAGTCGAGTTATATTTGGTTGATATATTTTTGGGCTAAAAAGAGAAATCCTAAAAAGGGAACTCTATCCAGAAACCATGGACTCATCTACAGTCTCCAAGGAGGTAGCGGATATAGTCCCTCCAACTAACGATTTACGGCTGATATAGACTCTCATTAAATGTTGGAGAAAAATAGTTTAATCCTTTTCCATACTTTCCAGTTTCAGTATTGTATTTATTGTATTAATTACCCATTTTCTTTCCGTTGAAAGACCTCATGCCAATTTACTCCAGATCTGTACTCGAATAGTCTCGCCCCAAGAACCCCATGTAATTGATTTTAAAAAGTTCCGCACTAACTTTATAGCGTCAGGTAAAACTTAGTGGTAACTCAGGTAAAATTAGTAACTATGCTTGCATAGCAATGTTTTTCAATGAGTAGTATAGAGTTTTATTTGGTGTCGTCACAATACCATAATTTTAAGGAAATTATAAATTCAAATTAATTTAAATCGATCAAGTAGGTTGGTAAATGGGTAGTACTTAACTACATGCATATATTACATATATGTAATGTAAACTGTGCTTCAGGTCCTTTAATGCATGGATAAACATTAATGTCATAGGTAGGGAGTGAAAAGAGGGAAAGAAATCAGATTAATCAACCTTTTTCTTCCAGTGTACTTCTGACGTGATGTCTTCTGTTGCATCACCTGTTTGGTACACAGTTTGTTTTTAGTTTCAAAGTAAATTGGTCACATTTAGAGTTGAAATAATTAAATATACATTCTATTGTGGTTTGCAGCAGAAGTAGTTGTACTTACATAATTTTTGTTATGGAGACGATCCGTGCACTTGCTTCGAAGAATGGGCTTATAGAGGTAGAGTGGTCACACTAATGTTCCTACTTTCAATCATCTGTTTATCTAATTATTGATGGTAGTGTTATTTTGAATTGCTTATTTGTTTTTGCAGAAAATTCTAGCGCTTCAACTTCCAGTTCCCACTGACTTGAAAACCATCACTCCTAAGCTGCGTGGACCAACAGAGGATGAACGTCAGATCGAATGGTGGAACAAATTTTTGAATTGTATGCTGCAACATTTCTTGGTTGACTTTGAATTTTGGATGGCCTTCAAATTTTCTGATGAGGACCTGGCAGCGTTCTATAAAAGACGCTGTGAGTTGATAGATTCTATACCATCTACTCAGAAGAATCGAACTCCATCATTTGGGAGGAAAGAAGTTAATTCCTTTATTCTCATTTGGAGCGTGGAACACCTATTTGAAGTTATTCAGGAGTCAATAACCAAGGTAATTTTTTTTAAATTGTCTTAACTTTTAACTAATTTTCATATAGTGATTTTCTAATGGTTGTTTATTTCCTTTATTACAAAGGTTACTGAACCGACTGGTACTTATATTGCTGAGATCCGAAAGGGGTTGCAATCGTTTGACATTCGACGAGTCCCTTACAACCCCAAAGACGAACGAGTAATACTTCTACCAATTATACTAATTGTACCATAATTATCATCATAACTGCTCGTGTTTAAAGTTTGCTTTCTTTTTTGTTGACAATAGTTTTCTCGTTACGAAGACCTGCCAGACGATATCAAGCAGTATGTTGGAGTTGACAGTGATGGGAAACTATTCACGTACGTTCGAGAATTTGATGGAAACACGTGCAGAAAATTCTTTTGTGATTCAACATTTCGCGTAAACCATCTGGCTGACTCATGCACATCCTATCATGACTGGGGAGACAAATTGGATGTTGGTCCTTGCCAGTGGAAATATGATTTTATTCAAAGTGTGAATAAAAAGAAGCTTTACAAAATGCAATGTGCAAAGGTCAGGGCTTGGAAATCAAATTAATGGGCGTAACAATGCGTTTAGTGAGTAGACTTGAATGAACGACTGAAACCAACTCGATATTTCTTTACAACATTTCTACTAGTCTAGTAATTTAGTCAATGTAAATCAAGTAAAATGTTAAAATGTTAAGCCTGACCGGTGTAGTATATTTAAATCTTGTATGACCTAATTTTGATTAGTTGAAATAACCACAACATGACGGTACAAATGTATAAAAGCACTTGATTTTATTAAAAACTTTCATTTTATGAACTGCAAATCAAATTATTCCCATTAAATACATACAATCTCGTAATACGTATCAATTAGTCACAAGTATAAAAATTTATACAAAAAAATATATATATATTTTAAGATCATG
>JAANSQ010003162.1:0-10537 GCA_036850885.1 Lepidocyrtinus dapeste
TAAACGTAAACGAAGTGGGTTTTGTAAACATAAACGATAAACGGCAGCCCTAATGGAGACGGAGAAGAGAAAGTATGTATACTGTCCGTTATGGAACTACCACTATTCTTTACAGGAAGAAAGGGAAAGTAGCGTAGAGAAAAAATATTTGCATTGATGATCTCATAAGAAAGGCAAAGAAGGCAACGTTGTTCTACCTATCCTGTACCTAAGCTGCATGGGCGAATTCATCAAAAAACTTTTTAGGGAGCGTCGTAGAAAGAAAAGTGTACACGATCACGTTATGATATGATCATCAGCGTCAAAACTAAGAATAAGTAATAATTTCCAAGATTGGTTTGGATCTAGGAAAATGAAAAGAAAAAAAACGAAATCAGCTTATGTATTCCTCTCTTTCTCCCGCTTTTCTTCCAGGAAGAATATGAGAACAAGCAGAGACAAGGTTTTCAACAAAGTACATAAAGCGCTAGGCGGCTTTAATAAAATCAAAAATGTAAGCTGGAGAGCGTTACGTTGCACAACAACCAATCTATAAATAAACTACGGAGGATAAAATTTATTTGCAAAATAAAAAGAAAGCGGGATGAGAGGGAAACCAACAGTGTCACCGACTGTGGTAGTCAACAAAAAACTTTTGTGTGGAATAAATTGGCAAACGTCCCCACTGAAAAGGTACAGTTGGGGCATTCTGCGATCCCTATGTTTAATCTTAATTCTGGATTTTTTTTTCGCTTGGTATAGCCAGTAGCCCCATCAAAGGTAAGAAGCCGTTATAAATTATAGTTATGGGATTTACTACTCTGTCAGGCAGCGTATCAATGTATTTGTAGGAGTTACCTCAGGTCTGTAGGATAAAAAACATACCCAATGTTAGTTGACCTCGGTAATTTAGATTTTTCCCTGAAGTTATTCGTTAAATTAAAGGAATCTTACGCCATCCAGTAGGGTGTTCCTACCATGGTGGTACGTTTCTCGTCGCCTTGTACATTCGCGCAGAATCCAAAGTCAGTGACCTTCACTGAGCCATCCATCCCGAGAAGTACATTGTCCGATTTGATGTCGCGATGAATAATACCCTGAGTTAGTTAATCATATTGAGATTGAAACCAGAGCTAATTTAAGTTACTGGCATAATCTTGATGCTTCTTCACATTTCAATAAGCCATTTCTTTCTTTTGGGTTCCGCCAAATCCCTATGGATATTAACTTTGAAAAGGGAAAAAGTAAACTTGGTTTTCTAAGCTCTCAAAATGCACAAATCCCCCAAGAAGGTGGAATATAATCCAAAAGTTTCGATTACTAAAGATAAGATCGTATTACGGCCTAGGCTCCACACTTTTGCTCAAGACTTAATTTATTTCTTTGCTTAGGAAAATCACTCCATCTTTGAGAACAAGTTGAGCTGAGAAATGAGTTCTTTTCATTTTTGAGTAGACATTTGAATTGAGAAGAAACCGCAAAAGTGAAATTACAATTTTAAGCCTTCTTTCAACTCTGGCACTGATTTATTTTAGTTATTTAGTACATGATTCCATTCAACATGTCAAATCAAATTGGCGGCTTTCCATCTCCCATACTGAGCATTTATAATTGAAGATTTTAAGTTTTCGGGTACCTTGCTATGGAGGAAATGTATGGCTTGTAAAACTTCTTTACAGACGGTTGCAATTTGCTCCTCTCTCATCACAGTCTCAACCACAACGTCAGTGAGGGGGCCTCCCTGCAAAAGCTCCATAACGACCTGTACACCATACAAGATAACTATAATTGACTAAATAAGTTACTTTTTACTTTAAAAGTTGTCAAGTTCACACCCATAAATGGTCGCCAACAACGTAAGCATCGAGAAAATTGACCAGATTCTTGTGAATAAAGCCCTTCATCACTTTGATTTCGTTGAGTATGAGCTCTTTCTTGGGCTGCCTAGTCAGATCGATTTCTTTAATGGCGACTCGATGCCCGGTTTCCCTGTCTAACGCTGTATAGACTATTCCAGATGCCCTTTAAAGATTTTTGCTAGCTTACTTAGAGTGAAAAAAATATTGTTTTAATTTTTTTTGTGTTTCAATTTACCCCGAGCCGACTTCCTTGCTCTTTTCAAAGCGCTTGTGCGGATCATTAGGATTACAAATTTGTCGCATTTGATTCATCACATGGTCTGAATTCCTAGGGTCCTCTCGTTTTCTAAGGACAGTGACTGTATTTGTATTTGGACCGTTTTTATTGGCATCATCTCCATTTTTCTCCTGTTTTGATTTCTCGGAGGCTGCGGCAGCATGATTTGCACCTTCCTTGCGAGAAGCATCACTCTACAAAAAATATCTTGCGTAATTAATCTATTTCCTGAAAAAGTTTCTTCTTTTTTAATTTTTGAAATTTTATTTGTACCGGGGGATCATTGGAATCTTTGCGTGTAGTTTTTGGGGGCAGCGGTGGAGCACATTCGTTGAGGTCTAAATGTTCTGCATAAAGAGTGAGAAATTTTAGTTAGGTATAAACTGAATCGAATGCGTCATAATTCACACCTAAATTACCTAGGGCATGTTCAATGGCCAAGGATTCTTCATCCGCATCCAATTTGAAGTCTGCAGGTTTTTTGGTATTGTATGCTAGGTAGACCTTGAGGGCTTGCAACGCTTCTTGTGGATTTTTGGCCAACTCTTCCTTTCTATGTACCAAACGTAAATTTTTTTCATGAAAAAATGTAGCAATATTTTAATTAATCATAAGTTTAAGAGGCTCACGTTAATTCCTTGTCCAGCAATTTCATCCATTGATCTGGAAGCCCCAGCAAGGCGCCCGTTTGCTGATCGAGGTGAACATGAACCTCATGCTTTACTGCCTCTGGTCCCCCAATGCTTCTAATCCCCTCATCGGGTTTCTTCCCCGGAAAAAGTTTTGAAATTGACTTTATCGCCTTCATTGTCGCGGTAGTTGTTTTACTGTAGACTTTGACGTGGAACAGATTGTGATCTTGGCCACTCATAAGTAAATCCTCACTGTCTCATTTAAATTTTCACCAATCGTAATTCACTGGATAAAATAACCCCTGAAAAAAACGACAACAATTACTAACTCCACTCACTCCCTTCTCCAATTCACTTCCTCGATAAAAATGGTCTTAGCTTAGTTTCGACTTTCAATTTGAGTAGTTTGTGACCTCTATCGAGAAAAACAACGAAGGTATATCTCTCGCTCAGATTTATCGTGAAAAATCTCGGAAACAACTGAAAGATGTCTTATGCAATCATATTTTAACTCTTTGAGCACAAAGACTTGCACTTAGATTCTAACAATTACAACCGCTCATTTATTAGATTATGCTGTAACGGCTTAATCTTTTACTGGAAGTATGTTGTCAACGTCACTTAACAAACCGCAAAGTGCATTCAAATTAAGTTGAACGACTCAATATATGAATGAACACTTTCCACTAGCTAAATACGTTCCTGCTTTTTTTCCGCAGCACAAAAGAAGCACTTTAACAATGAACAATTCAGCAAAGACAAAAGAAGAATGAGTTGAGAGTCCCTGGTAAAAATTTTCCTCGGACTAATTCCTGTTGAAAATGGTGATTGTGAAAACCCAAACTTAATAGCTTGTAACGGGATTCCTTTTGCTGGTGCAGAGCTTTACTTGGTCAAGAGGTGAGTAAGCCGACAGGCTCCAAAGATGAGATGGAGAGGAAAGAATATTGCACTGCAGCTGCTCTTACTTTGGATTCAGTGGAAATGAGGAGATCTTCAGTAATGTGGAAGCAAAGATGATTCATATGTAGGTAGAACGCATAATAGATAATCTCCGACAAACACTGACACGCAAGATTCATAAAAAATACTTTGATAAAGCTTATGTTGTTGCTGATGGGGAAAAGTTGGTGAGTCTGCGAGAAAAAAAAAGTTGCTCAATTTGGCTTTTATGCACTTTGACTCAAAGCAAATAAGCGAACTATACTTTGATTAGATATTGCGGTGGAATTTGAATGATTCTTGTCTTAGCAGACATATCACAAAACAACACTTTACTCAATTAAGTACATTTTGATTTGCCAGTGTAACTGATAACTCGTGATTTTTTATTGCTTCGTTTGCAAAACTCTTCTTCTTTAATAATTTGATTCAGATCCAGGCTCGGTCTAGGGCGTGGAATGACTAATGGGTTAACTATCAAACGTCCAGTCCGTGTATTGCGGTGGTAGCAAAAGGTACGAATTGTAATGAAAAAAAAATTGCACAAAATTACTTTTTATCGCGATGCAATGAATAACTTGTACATAGAATTCGTAACTTGTGTGTAATAATGATTACATTAACCGTTCTCTACACATCTCTGCATAAATATGTATTTCAGCGTGTAGTTAGTACATGTACGTTAGAGGGTACGTTCATGAATGCGGTTACGTAATAGGAGCCGGCAACGTAGAGGAAAACAATGCCACAATACATGTATTTACGAGTCAATTCAAATCTGCATAAAGTCTTTTTTTACCATTTGAGTTATAAGGCTTAAACCGTAACGCTCTTAATTTCCATTCCCGACATCCAATGTACTTCTACTAGTTTTAGTTATGGACACCACGAGATTGGATAATTTCCCAAGTAATTAACATTCGTAAGTTTTAGCCGAGAGTAGTTACAGTGATAAGTCCAAGCTGGATAATTCGTCAACATGCTCTTGATAAAAGAATCATCCAATAAAGAAGTGATATGACGACATGAGTCAAGCAGCCACAAAAGAAACTCTTAACTCAAACCAATTTTTTTTATTCTGGTTGCATACAATTTATTATTACATGGTTATTATACAACTTCACTTTTTTAACATAGTTCAATTAGATACAATGATTAATCCCGAGAGTATTGCACAGTTTAAGTACGCAAGAGTATTACTAAAACGAATGCGTATTCATAATCAAATTACGGTTTTCATTTCGTGTAAACAGTAAAGAGTAAAGGCTAAATGCCAACCAACCAAGATGTCATTTGTAGGAACACATTGACATTATTCACTGCTGGAGCGAGAGGCAGTAAATGAGTAAACACAGATTGTGTGAGATGGACTGTCGTTAAATGCACTTTTGGCTTTGGGTTGACGAACACACACTCACTCTGAGAAATTAAGTAACGCACAAGTTTTCACACTTAGGCCTACACATGTTCTGATACTTTAATGATGTTTTTTTCTCTGCGAAGGGATAATTAGCCAAAAGATTGGTAAGAATTGTACAAGACGTAGTAAAACAAGTAAAGTAAATAGCTAAGGAGCATAGCTTGCTGGATAGAGGAATGTCTACTCTAGTAAGTACTGTGTGGAATGTCTTGTTTTAGACAGTGAAATTGTGATTCCTCAAATAGTCTAAACTATTTTAAGCAGATTTATATACTCTTGTGCGTGCAGAGCTCTGAGGTGGTGGTGATGGCATTAGTATATGGCATAGAAGAAGCTTTCTGAATATTTCAATTTTTTTTTGTCCATGTGTAGCCTGGACTGAACATGAAATGAATACGTATTCCACCGAACAGATTAAGAGTCTTAATGAGGGTTGAAAAATACAGGACATGGAGATTATGATCCATGCAGGGTCACGTTTTCATATTCATGCAAACTCATTATGTCACAGAGAAAAGTATGCGTGCCAATGCCAATGCATGACGATGCACGGACCAGCTTAACAAAGACTCTTCATCATCATTATCATCATCTATCCTCCCTACTCTTGAAACTTAAAAGTCATTTGCTATCTAGGCTAAAATATCTCTGAAAATATTATCATGTATGTTTTTTTCCTTTTTGTTAGGCAATTTTTACCGAACTACTGTTCACTCCTACTACTTTTTTGAATGTAAAGTGCCCATAACTAAAAGATGACAAGATGAGGGAAAAGTGGTACAAACTTTTTGTCTCCGATTTGGATGAAAATAGGTACACTGGTACAGTTTGATGTACTGGTTAACGAGAAATTAAAACCTGTTCCACTTTTTTAACCTAGCGCCATCTGGTGGCCGCTAGGTGGCGCCAGCGACACAATTTTTGAAATCTGACTACATTTTTGTGTTTAACATATTCTGTTGTATTATTAAACCAATTTTCATGAAAATCGGCAAACTTTTAATTCCCCCATGCACCAGAGGGCGACCGTGTTGAAAAAAGTGGAACAGATTTTAATTTCTCGTTAATCAGTACATCAAACTGTACCAGTGTACCTATTTTCATCAAAATCGGAGACAAAAAGTTTGCGCCACTTTTCTCTCATCTTTAAGTAATGGGCACTCCCTACTCCAGTTCCTGCTTGTGGTTGGAGTCTAAATAGTGTTCCGAATCAGGTAACTTAACTCCCGTTCAGTTCAGATTCAGGTCAGGTAAGTACCTGCTTGAAGGAGGTATACCTGAATTTGAAAATTTAAATTATACCTAAACCTGATTTTGTTTCGCTTGACCTGAACCTGAAAATAAATTCTAAACCTGACCTGAATTAAATCAGGTACCTGATCTTACGTTAGTATAAATCTTGCGGCACTATTGGCAGCATACAAAAATTTTTACTGAATGTATCAGATTATAGCCATCTTGTTTTGAACTGCTTTGACTTTCCTCAAAACGACAACACTTAAAACCTTTATCTACTCAACATTGCCTGTGTTTGAAGCAGTTAAAACGTCGTGATTTGAAGCACTATTTCCTTGAAAACTACAATGTTGTTTTAAAAAGTAAACTCGGTTTGGATTAACTACTTCTAGTTATGTTCTAAATTATTTGTTAGTCTAGGTAAACATGGGATTATCTGTTACCTAATTTTATCATTAAATGAAATGTCATGTTCTATAACGTTATTAAGTCAGTGTTGATGATAAAATAGACTTGTGCTGGAAGTTTTAAGTCTGGACTTAGTTTTTAGGATATTTTAGTAATAATATTTTTTCCTATGTTAAAATTTTAGTGACTTTAAGAATTTTGTTATTACGGGACTGCATACGAAGAAACTTGTACTCTTAATTAATTTGGCCTAGATTTCGTCTGGAGTAATGAACTTGATATAAAGGTGAATGAATTTAGTTGAATAGAAAATGATAGATTTAAGGTTCATGACTCAAGAAAAAGGAACGAAAAGAAGAGGATAGATTTAAGCTTTATGACTTTACGCATTTTTTATGTAGATTTGACTTTACATGATTTTTACTTCGTTCCTTACATATTGTAAAATGGAAAATGTAACGTTGATAAAAACTGAATTGAATCCGATAAGAAGCCAGTCGTCGTCAAATAGTCACTGGGCAAAGACGAACTAAAAGTCGTCTTCAGCAACTTCCCTGTAACTTTGAGCTTTTTTTTTTAGAGTCCTGTTAGTCGTAGCTTTTAGAAGATAAATAAATCGGCCTTTAGCCAAAGTATTAAAGTTTAAAAACTTCCGTTTACTTGCTGGAATTTCGAACATTGCCATTTAGCCATAATTGCCATTAGCCATAATCTAATATTTCACGCATCATCGTTTTTATATACAGTCTCTATTATTGCCATAATTTCATGAAGACTAACTGTTCTTTAGCCTTTTACCATCTACAAGTGGTCTTCTAGCCTTTGCCTAGCCTTTCAATTACAAGTGGTCCTTTTTGCCTAGTAATATAAACTACAAGTAGCCTTCGAAATAGTAATTGAAACCGTACAGTCAGTATATTTTTACTAACCAAAATTTTAAGTTTCTCTAAAATTCAGGTTCCTAACCTGATCTGAATTTAATTACCTGAAAATATCTGAACCTGAAGATTTTTAATTGACTTAAACCTGAAACGGCAATTCTTGCCTGAACCTGAATGATTTAATTCAATCTGAACTGAACCTGAACAGATTTTAGTTAACTGATTTGAATCTGAATATTTCCTACCTGACCTGAACTGATCGGAACACTAAAAGTCAAAGAGTGATTTAAAATTTTCAAATCAAAGAAAAAATGCTGGTGAGTAGAAAAACCCTTGGCTTTGTTGGGCCCCTCGGAGCTTCATCTAGTCTTCAAGTGACGATTCCTACTTGCTTGTGTGCTTTCGCATTTCTTTTCTTGTTATTGTTCAGCATCCCAGATTTCAGCTACATGCCAACAAAGCATCTCGATAGAAAGAAGCCATCTCGACATTTTCATAGTTTGACAGTGGAAACACATGGAATTGCATGAATTCTCATTAAACTTGGGGAAATAAGTTTGAAATTCCTTCAAAAAAGAAAGTGCAAATGGAATGCAAAGTTTAAGCTTCAACTAAAAGTTGCAATACATATGGCTGGATGTATGCTTGATGCATCGTATCAGTTTCCGTACGTAAGTTCATGATCACACATGCTGATGACGATGATGAGACTTGATTGTCACTTTACCTGTCAAGTGTCGAGTTCAACTACAAATAAACCTAATTGCTTTATTTTGAGCTATGTAAACTGACTTGATGAAACTTTCTACGCAAACTTATTGCATAATTTTCAGAGTAGAAAAGAATATTTGTCTTCATGCACAAGTTGAGTTTAAAATACTTCTGACATATGAAATTAGCGTAAAAGGAAAGCGTGACAGCCAAAATTAAAACTAATATTTGTTTCTGCACAGACCAAGTATTTTTTAGAGGCTTAGAGTTCGTCTGGCTTACTAATACTAGCTATGCCCAATTTATTTAAATTGTAATAAGGGTTTAACCATTATCATCTTCTTTGTCACAAATCTACACATCCTGTCATACGGTGGAATACTTCGTTAAGACGATTTGATAATATAGCAACGTATACTTGTTTGAAACCTAATTTATTGCATAAATTGTCACTGCTTAAATAACAAGGGATTGTAGACAACGTCATAGTGTCCAACCAAATTTTGGTAATTGCCTGTATACTTGTGAACGGAAGGAAAACCTCTGCGGGAAACTAAATCAACTTATTCAACGCTATAATGAGTTGCGATTACAAAATGGAAATGAAGTACGAGCGATAAATGTTAATAGTAAATTGTAAATATTTGATGACTTGAAAACACATAGGCTTACAGCATACTTGTATTTACCATTAGAGGTGTTTAGAAATTAGCGGACTTCACAAAAACACTAAACACACAACCATCATCCTGTGCCGATAAGATAAAGCCACCAATCAACATCGCGGTATTGCAAATATTGTCATACTTTTTAAATTGTGTTTGAAGCAATTTAATTAAATTTCAGCGATTGGATTGTGCAACCAAAATCATACATACATACTACATACATGTAGCTTTCAGTGTGATGGCTTCCCCGTTTCCCTTTGTTGGATGAAATAAAATGTCTTTGTTTTAAGAAGTTGTATTGCTCAGTATCGTGCGAATTGAAATGCTGTTAGTGAGAGTTTTTCTTTAGCGAGCCCATGATTATGCAAAAAGGAAATGTAAATATATGTGTATTTTTTGAATTGCTTAACAATGAGTCATTGCCTATGACTTATGCACCTCATGTATTAGATGAGACTACATAAATTAGCGAAGCGTTTGGTTGGACACAAGTACCATTACCTTAGGATTGAAATGTCGAGGAAGGGTGGGGAGAGTACGGGATGGCTTTAGCAATTGCAACTTGAACAACAATACAAAAATGTACGATTACGAGCATGGTCAATTTGTCATGTAACTTGACTGAAGAATCGCCAAGCCTTTCGTCAACATGATTAGGTGCATGGATTCTCTCTCATGTGATAGTAACCGAGTGACATGTAATTAAATGCAACGTGAGTAAAACTCGTTTCAGAAAAAAAGAGTCAGGATTAGGATAAAACATAGAGAGGAAAACGCTCTTCTGTATACTTATTTATATAGGATGTAATAGGGATTCAAATGAATAAAAAAGAAGGTTATGAAATGAAAAGAAAAAGATAGTGTACTAGTTGTTCCGCCCGATACAAAATTCGGACGAAACAGTTTGCAAGCGTGTCAAGAATGCTGGAACATGCAGTAGTAATTGCGGAAACCGATGAATATGGGAATTGAATCGATGAGGGAGGAAATTGATGCAAAAGGAAATAAATTGTGAGGAAATTTATGCCGACCATTGTATGGATTGGCTACTAATTTAACACATGAGTACCCGGGAACATGAAAAAAGAACAAAACAGTTGGACTGAATTTTTAAAATTCAAGAGTTTGATGAAGAGATAAGGTTCTTAATATTTAGCCAAAATTTCTAACCGCTAAATTTTATTGCTATTTGGTTTCTTAAAGGAATTTGTTAATTTTAAGGTTATATTTTTTGACACGGACGAGTTGTATCATAACTGAACCTATTCAGTTAAGCTGCAGAATATTATTCTTAACAATTCATCTTGAAAACATTGAAGAGCGGAAGAAAAATCAAGCAAACATCCTGGTAAGATGAAAAAGACAATTATATGGAAACATAAGATATTTACAACTTTTACAAGTATATACATACATACATACAGAATAATATTTTTCTTGTAGGTAGTGTGATGGGAAAAAACTTGGTGTGATGTAAATATTATGAGCAGCTTTAAATGTATTCGATCACGACTTAACCTTGGA
>JAANSQ010003163.1:0-10535 GCA_036850885.1 Lepidocyrtinus dapeste
GTTAAGGTGGGAAATATCACCTTTACATACTGCTGGGTTGATTGCGTCATCGGAACAAAGAGGAAACTCAACTTCTGATGAGATCGCAAGCGGATGTCCTGTGGGATCGACGGGATCGAAAGGTGTGAAATGTTGTAAAAGCTTTGATACGACTACGCAAAAGAATGAAATCGCGTCCATGTTCAATGAGAAATGGATGGGACCGAAGTTATCTTCAGCTGGAGAAATTTTTAAAGAGAGAAAGAAAAAATTCGATGTGACATTTAAGGATTTATTAACTCGTGCACATGGTTCCTTTCACGCCATGTTTGAACGAACGTAAGTAAATTTCTATAGTTTTTTTCTCAGCATAGTTAATATTTCAGTAGTTTTCTTATGAATATCACGAGTAAATGCTCCTTATTTATAATTGCAGGTATGGAATGTTGTACATTCAACATGCTCCTATTTTTCATGCCCTTTTCACCACTTTGGAGACGTACTATGATACAGGCCGTGACTCTTTGGAAGGGAAACTGAACGAATTCTTTGCCATCCTTACCCGGAAAATGTTTGAGGTGTTGAACGCTCAGTATGATTTCGATGACGCCTATTTGTCTTGTGCTACGATTGTTGTGAATGAAAAGCAAGGAGGAGACTTACACCGACAAATTGTTTCTAGTCTTCGACGGTCCTTTGTTGCTACAAGGGCATTAGCCCAGGGCTTATCTGAAGCGGACAGAGTACTTAATAATTTACAAAAGGTAAACTTTCTCTTATGTGAATAAATTGTATTTGCATAGTAACAAAAAATTTTTCTTCATAAATATTCAATTTATTATTTTTAGATTGAAGTTCCTCAAGAATGTTTGCACTCCTTGTCGCAAATGGTTCATTGCCCTGTTTGTGCTGAGCAGCGGGCGTACAAGCCATGTTCGCCCCTTTGCACCAGTGTCACGACTAAATGTTTACTCTCCACCGCTTCGATGAATAAACCATGGACAGAATTTACTAACGCGCTGGAGGGAATACTAGATAGATTGTTAGGACCATATAATGTCGAGGCTGTGGTTGAGCCTATTCACATAAAGATCTCAGAAGCTATTATGAATTTCCAAGAGTCTGGAACTGATTTGAGTCAAGCCGTATTTTCAAAATGTGGAAAACCTAAACTAAAGTCCGCCACAAGAAGTTTCCATCGGAGGGATGTGAAAGAGGAAGAAGAAAAGAAGAAGTCTATTGGAAAACAAGAAGAGGAGGACAATGATGATGATGATGACCACGATTCCGAGTTAATGCAGGCTGACAGACATGGAGATATTCGCGGAGGCGGAGGTCATGCCTCACATCATGATGATACTCAACCAAGCAAATCATTGGAAAAGCTATTGAAAGAAATCAAGAGCAAAGTGAAAAAGTCGAAAACCATATGGAACATTTTGCCTAAGCAAGTGTGCAATGGAATATCTAAAGACTATTCGTCTCAACTTTGCTGGAATGGGTTAGCAGTGATTAAACCTGATAAGAATAAATCTGCAGAGGAAACTGAAATTGGTCTACCACCCGGCAAAGGACCTTCAAACTTATTGGTTGCGGAACAAGTATTGATTTTGCAATTGATTACGGATAAACTACGCGCATCATATAACGGCTTGGACGTGCAATGGGTTCAAGATGTTGGTAAGCTGGGTATTCTAAATTCCCGGAAATTCAAATAATTTAAATTACTTTAGTTTGGTTTAATTACAATACATGTACTTTTTGTTTAGATGAACTCGATTTTGAAGGAAGCGGGAATGGCATGGGCTCAGGTTCGGGTGATGTTCCTGATGACCTAGAAGACGGAGATGATGACGACCCAGGCGGCAGTATTAAACAAGATAGAAACAACAAACCTACGATAACTCCATCCTCCACCCATAACTTCAATTATCCACCCGTTGGCAATAGCAATAGACCCAAGCTCCCATTGCGACCAGCTCCGCCAATACTTTCTCCTTCACCAGGTCAGGGCCATGGGGCAAAGGGAGATGAAGATGATGGAAATGAGGATGACGATGATGATGACGACGATGGAGATGGATACATCCACAAATGGGACATTGGTCCAAATTTTAATCCTACAACTAATAACAACAATAATAACAGACCAATTATGGGTGGAGGAAGTGATCTTGATTTTGCTCCTTTGCCACCACAACAACCACCCAAAGTTAATAAAGGGCCTCCACCTCCGCTCATTCCCATGGTGCCATTTACGATACCGACTACGACAACAACTTCTACTATACGAACCACCAGAAAACCATCGGACACCGACGTTAAGAGAACAACAGTAAATAGCAGTGGTCACGGAGGTGATGCCAGTGGTGCCATTGCAGTTTTCAAGCTTTTTAGCCCTATAATCGTATCCATGATTGGAAAAGTATTTTCATTCAGTTAGATATAGCTTATAATTTTAGATTAGTTATTTTTTAAAATAGTATTTGACTACTTAAGGACTTTAGGTAATGCAGTCTGCGGGTTTTATAATGACCAACCAAGATATTTATGATATGCGAATTCTCTCATTTTAGTACAATCGTAAAAGTACTCTTTTTGCAGCTTCATGAAAATAAAGAATGATTTGTGATTCATGTTCGAAAAGAATGTACATACACCAATAGATACTGCCGTGTTTTATTAGTAGAATGCTCCGGAACTGACGATCGATCAATAGCCTTAGGATAAATTAAGAATAGATAGGATAGATTTGGTAGCTTCCACTCTAACCTATTTAATGTAGTAAGTAGCCATTGTACAATGCAATGTTTTTTCTTCGCCTTTTACAAGTACAATCTTTTGTTGAAGTTCATAAGTCTTTTTAATTTATTTAATTTTACGTCTCAATTATGCCTTGACGAAATTATGTATTTAGAATTTAGTAAACTTTTTTATTGCTGGATCGAATTCATTTAATTTGTTTACCAAGGGTTGACTGGGTTTAAATTAATTGTTTATTCCGAGTTTATTTTTCTACGACTTAAAACTGGAGTTATACGAAATCGAAAATTTCCTTATTAAATCGGTCGTAGTACGTTTTAAACCATAAAATTACTTATGAATCAAAACCAACTCGTACTATAAAATGCCTCCCTTAAACTGTTGTTTCGGGGTAACATTTTGGGTAAAATTTTTCTTGACTGCCTATATATTTATTATACTTACATAACTTACGTTACTGCGTATTAATGCTATCAACAATATATGACTGAATGAGGATCAAAGTTATAAGTTAGAACACTAATTTTTATTTAAATGAAGATGTAATTTTTGTGAGTTTGTAGTTACGTACAATTTTACTACTCTGAAATCTGAATGAACGTCATCCCGTATAATATGTAAACTCACATTGTGTAATTATAGTGCTAATTACTTGTAAATAAGTTCTAAAGAATAGATCTTGAAGGTAAAATAACGCGTAATCGTGATCCGATTTAACCTGTCCTCTTTGACCGCAGAGAGTATAAATGTTTTAGCTTAATTGTAAGCGTAAATATTTATGAATTTATCCGCAACATTGGGTCCTCGAAACATTTTGGTGAGTAATTCAGATTTGAACAGCGACACTTTAATTAGTGGTATGGTAAATGGCAGTCTATACAAAACTCAGAAAGATCCAAAAGCAGACTTGATAAAACCAGAGGGTTTTAACCGGTTCGGTTAGTAAAGCACAATTTCTTTTAAGTTATTTAGAATAAATTAAAAATAGGTAAGTGATTATAAGCATTTAAAGATATTTATGTAGACAAGTTTGCGTCCAGTTTATTTCATCAGAATTAACTATACACAATTTTTATACGTCTGGTCGTTCATTGAGTACTCCGAAAAATATGTATTCGTTAAAAAGTGCCATTTTTTTTGTTTACACTCTTTTTACTTGCCTACTTCTTTTTTTAATTTTGTTCACGATGTTGGGACGATTGATAAGAGTAAAGGTTCTTTCAATTATAGAATATCACTCGCATTGGAATGTTATACTTTCAACGTTTTGGTCGATTGCAAAGAGAGAATAAATTGAATGAATATTAAGGCCTACTACAAAATCTCACTTTATACTAATTAATTTAATAAAATAATTGGAGATAGCTAATAAGGGCATCATGGTTAAAAAGATTTGAGATCCAACAAGTGTTGTGGAAGCACTCTTTTTTCTCAACCAGAGGTTCATAAATCGGGAACGGAAATGAATCTCTCTAAAATGGGAAAAATAATTTATTAGCAATTCAAATTTATATAGATTAATGTTGTCCATCAATGATCTACCGTAGTATGAATTTTTCGCCCTCCTGGAGCAGAACAATGCAAGTAATGAGAGCCCAAGTGCCACTTTGTCTCTACAGATCGTGTAAAGTCTTGGTCATCCCAATTCAAGCTGGTCATGTACTCGTGAACATCCTTGCCCTCTAATTGCTTTGGACGTGTGATAAAAATTTCATGAAATATGTCATGTGTGATTTCATCCGCTCTTCCATTCTCGAGGAGGGTGGAATCATCCGGTAAAGCAGAATTTTGCATGTATCTTGAAACAGGTTACGAATGGCGAAATCAAAGAGTCGGAAAAATCCAAACCTCAAGGTTACGAAAAATTATTGTTGTACTTACGCTGGTAGTTGTGTCGAGTTGAAAGGCAGGTGAAACTTGTCCAGCAAATTTCCCACAGCATTTTCTATGCCAATCGCATTGAAATATGAATAAAGTTCTGGTTTACTACGGCAGTTTATTAATGTTGCTTTTGGATAGTATACGATGAAAAATTCACACATTTCTCTCCGGCTCATCAGGCCACCCTGAAATTATTATATAACTCATGGAATTCATTGTATAAAGATGATGAATATGATTATAGCTTACATAAACAAACGTGTCATTATGCTCCGTGTCGTAGGTACATTCTGTGATAAGCTCATCCCCTGGAAGAACAACAACTTCTTCTTTGAGCATGCGATAATGTTGGTAGTTAAAGTCATAATGATTATCTTGTGCAATGATAGAGAGTTCTTTTCCATTCCGAATGTGTCTCAATGTCAGTTTTCTTGCTGTGAGATGGGCATGTAGCAAAACAGAAAATATTTTGATTCCTTGTTTTGGAAGTCCCTTCAGAAATATTCGATGTCAACTTAGTAAAATTATCTGTGATGAACTCAAAATAGATTTAGCGTAGCGGAATTTTTTCTTACGTTTTGAGTACACTCAGATCCGCAAAAGCTGTATGAAGTGAAGTTGCGCTGGTGCGGTGGTAATGTAAGAAAAGGTGTCCGACGATGACCAGCAAATAATACTGCAGTTTCATAAGGTCTCAAAATCGGAGTGTAAAATAATCTTATTCCAGAACTATCGATCACTGAAATGAAACATCACAAAACATCTTATAATAATGATATGCACTATGAAAAGATGAGTACGAAATAAATTTTATTGGCTTACAATTTTTGCCTTCTAGATTTTCGTAATGAACTTCTATTCGAAAGTATGCAGGTCCATTAATATCACCAATGGGGTCACCCAAATAATCCGGTAATATATTTCCTGTAAAAAGACAGATCTACAGAAACAGCCTTGTCTCAGCATACCCCACCCGACAAATCCATAATCAGACTAATAAGACCAATAGTACTGTCTACATACCTTCACTTCCAACCCCATGTGCAAACCGGAACTCAAAACAATATTCAGTCCATTCACGAGGGGAATCTTCAACGTAACAATCGCCTCCATACTGATTCAAGTATTTTTCAAAGACTGACTCAGGTGGAATTCCAAGAATTTCTGGAATGTGACAACTGTAAATGGTAATGTGGTGAATATGAGGTAAGCTAGCTGGAACGATGATCGGACGATTCTGCCGGAAAAAATACATTTATGCAAAATTTAAAAAAATAAGTAAAGAAAAATGTAAAGGTCTCTTACTGCAATAATATGATGTTTAGCCGTAAGTTGCGGAAACTTTAGAATTTTGCAATGGTAATAGGTTTCCAGCTTTGGTACTATCACGTCATTTACTGAGAGGTCGATTTGCATTATGTTTGATGGATAAATGTCCTCCTCATCAGGAAACATTTTCTGATTTGGTTGAACCTTCATAAAAATACTTCTTACACCACGTTTACTAACACTTCGTCCGTGGTAAAGTGGTAAGTAGCCTGATTTCTTAAAAATCGGATCTGTTTCTGATATCGCCCATATCAAGCGCATGGTGTCATCCTATAAAATCAGACGTTAGTTATTGATATAGGTTTTAATTGAAGAAAATTAGTAAAATGTGTATTTCTTTACACCGATCACAAAATCCTGGTCATCGCAGGTATCCAATTTCCTCTTAAATATTATAGTTGTTCCTTTCTCATCTTCTTTACCCTCTAGCAGTTCTACGTTTTGAATATTGTCGAGAATTGGTTGACCATTGTGGGTTCCAAACATATCCATCAAATGAGCTTCTCCATTGTTATCAACCCACCCCACAAACATATCAGCTCCTGCCATGCTTCCCGATGGAGAGAATCCGATAGCCAGATATCCCTTTGTAGGTCCTTTCATTTCAAATGTGATGTAACCAGAATCACTTTCAATCCAGCTAACTTCCATATTTGGTGGAAGTTTTGTATTATGCGTCCATTTGTAATTGGAAACTCCATATACTAATTGACTATGTAAATTCCATGTACAAATAAATATGACGACATTGTAAAACAACATTATTATTATTCAACTACTGATCAAATTTGAGTTTTGAAACTCTTCCAAAAAGATTGAATCAAAAATATATTAGTTTCACGTATATTTAATCTTTGCCTCTGCTGAATATTTACTATTTAACTTCAACTTTCTTTCTCCTTCTATCGCTTATTTGGTGTTATGTCACTAGTAGTTTAGGTCGGTATAGTTTAAGAAACGAAACCTTTCAACTTCTTTTCCTTATCAAATCCAAACAGTTGGAAATAGTGAAATGGTGCGCTCTGATTTGTTATGATATTCCTATCTACGTTTTTGGGTTCAGGAATGAAACATGTTAGCTACATGTAATTTACGTTTGAATGTCTCCTGTTTAGTCAAGTCAGCTCCAACCACATACTTTAATTAACGTTTCAGTCTGTACATAAGTTGCATTAGTTAATACTCAATATCGTATAAAGTCTAAAATGTTTTTTTTTTTCTTAAATCTCACGACATCAAAAGACCTTTACCTTTAGAGGTTAGCCGCTCAAAGCATGAGTTGGCCCTAATAGGCAGGGTGCAAGGTTTTGAATAGCAATTCCCAGTTTTTAACCTTTCGTCCAATCTGAGGTTATCAACAATTAAGTGTGTATACATTTCCATTCATGCATCGGTTAATTATCTCATAGTGTTTAATGCATTCGATAAAATTGATGAGTGATCAAAAGGAAAGAGATACTAAACACTCTAAAACCTCGCAATGATCCCGAAATAAACCATAGATTATCAATGACGTCAATTATTTCTTATTTGAATCGTTTTAAAACGATAATTTTGAAGTACGTAATATATATTTCTTGATTTGATATCAATATTCAATTTAGTAATCAATTATAAAAATTTGTATGCTAGTTTGTATCGCTTAAAAACTGAATAAAAATTGTTTTAATTACTATATTGGAGTAGATATAAAAGTTTCAAAATATCACAAATTCATCAGATTAACTTTGATTAAAATGTTGTTCAATTTTGTATTAAGTTCAGGGCTGTTGCTAAAATGGGCAGGAGATATGTGAGCATGTGATTGCTAATAAAAGTGGCAGTGCTTCCCAAAAGACATGGCTTTTTTGCGATTATCAATGGCTCATAAGTTGGGAAAGGATAGGCATCTCTCTGAAATAAAATTAAAAAGTCTTAGCATCATCAAACTACGGTAAACAAAGTCGAATTCGAACATCTCAGTAAACGTTTAACGAACCGCGGTGTGAATTTTCTTTCCTCCTGGTGCAGAACAATACATATAATGGTACCCCGTCTTCCTTTGCTGTTCCACAGATCTTACAAAGTCTTTATCGTCCCAGTTCAGGTTCATCATATAATCGTGTACATCATACCCTTCCAATTCTTTTGGACGTGTAATGAGCACTTCCCGAAATATGTCATGTGTGATTTCATTCACTCTCCCGTTTTCAATTATCATTGAATCATCCGCTAATGATGCATTTTCCATACTCCTGAAAATATTCCAAACCATAATCAAACCCAAAAACATAAATAAATGATATACAATTTGTCAAATTACTCAGGCAGTTGTTTTGAATTGAAAGGTAAGCGCAATTTCTCCAGTAAATTTCCAACTACATTTTTCACTCCAATCGAATTAAAATAGGAGTAGAATTCCGGCTGACTTCTGCAGTCAATGAGCGCAGTTTTGGGGTAATACACAATAAACGATTCGCACATCTCTCTCTTAGTAGATAGTCCTCCCTAAGGACAATTAATTAATTAGCTTGTAATTACATACATACTCTACATAAGTTCATTCGTAAATATGCTTTAAAACTTAATATTTAGACATTTAGGATTGTACATAGATAAATGAATCATTATTCAGAGTGTCAAAGGTGCACTCTGTGATAAGCTCGTCGCCGGGAAGGACAACAACTTCGTCTTTGAGCATGCGATAATGTTGATAGTTAAAGTCTAGATGATTATCTTGTGCAATTATAGGGAGTTCTTTCCCATTTCGAATATGTCGCAGTGTAATCTTTCTTCCAGTGAGATGAGCATGAAGTAGAACAGAAATTATTTTGATTCCTTCTTTGGGTAGACCCTGTGAATTAATGAAAAAAAAAGGAAAATTAAACCATGTTTTAAATACTAATCTTGTAATTAGTTTAACTTACTTTCTTTGTACATTCTGATGCACAAAAGCTATACGCCGTGTATTCATGTTGATGAGGTGGGATGGTTAAGAAAGGTGTTCGGCGGTGACCAGAGAACAATACTGCAGTTTCATATTGTCTCAAAACAGAAGTGTAAAATATTCTCATTCCTGAGTTATCCACCACTACAATTGCATTCGAATAAAAAAGTTGCTTTAAAAAAATAGTCAATCATGATTTGTTACAGTTTCGTATAGGCTTACATTCTTTTCCTTGAGGGTTCTCGTAATGAACTTCCATGCGATAGTAGGTTGGTCCGTCAGTGTCACCAATTACATCTCCCAAGTGGTCTGGTAACATATCCCCTGGAAAATGATTGTTAAATATTTATTTTTTAAAATTGTAATTACCGTTCAGAACAATATCTAGTGGAAAACAGAACTAGTCATATGGTTCAAGTTGCCCCAAACCATGAGTCACCTTCACTGCCAACTGCGACCGCAATTCGAAACTCGAAACAGTACTCGGTCCATTCACGAGGCGCGTCTTTAGTGTAGCAGTTACTTCCATTCTGGTTTACATATTTTTCAAACACTGACTCCAGTGAAATCCCGAGTATTTCTGGAATATGGCACTTGTAAATGTTGATGTGGTGTACATGCGGGACACTAGCTTGTGGAATGAGGGGACGGTGCTAGTTAAAAGTGATTTTAAAAGCACGAAAAAATTAAGGTTCCTAAGTTTTTCAAGTTGTAGTTTTTAATAGCGTGATAATTTATTTACTTACCGCAATTATGTGATGCTTGGATTCAAGTCTTGGGAACTTGACTATGGTACAATGATAATATGTTTCCAATTTCGGCACTGTAACATTCTTAACGGTAAGGTCGACATGCCTCACATTTACGGGGTACACATCCTCTTGATCGGGAAACTTTTTATGGTTTGGACGGACTTTCATGAAAACACTTTTCACTCCTCGTTTAGTTACGCTTTGCCCATGATAAAGCGGAAAATAGCCAGCGTTCTCTTTGTACACTGGATCGGTTCCTGTTGTAGCCCATATTAAGCGCATTGTGTCGTCCTGAACGACATGATTATATTTTCTGTAGACTAATTACTTGTATAATTATTTCTCTGTTTTGAACTGGTATGTAGCTTACGCCAATTTTGAAGTCCTGTTCATCGCAAGTATTCCATCGCCTTCGAAATATTATCGATGTCCCATTTTCATCTTCTTTACCCCCAAGCAGTTCCAAGTTTTGTACTTTATCGAGGATCGGTTGACCATTATGAGTTCCAAACATATCCAATAAGTGAGCTGTACCATTGTTGTCGATCCATCCTACGAAAATATCCGCTCCTGCCATGCTACCCGATGGAGAGAATCCGATAGCCAAATATCCCATTGTTGGTCCTTTGATTTCAAATATGATGTAATCTGGATCACTTTCAATCCAGCTAACTTCCATTTTTGATGGCAGCGTTTCATAATGCGTCCAATTATACGTTTGACCGTTTAAAAAGGTTATGCCTCCGCTAGAAACTCCTAGTACTGCAATAAATTTTGAGAAAATCAAGGTGATTAAAAGGTAAAATGCGTTTGGGTTAAAAAATGACACCATTTTGGGACAAAAGTTTTATGCTGCGTTCGGTTCGTTTCTGCTGGTAGCTCATCCCTATCTGATGACCCAAGAC
>JAANSQ010003164.1:0-10533 GCA_036850885.1 Lepidocyrtinus dapeste
CTCGACAAAAAAGTTTTGACACCTTCCTGACCAGAGTTTGTGCCCTCAACTGTACATTAAGTTAAAAAATATATGCCTAATTAAACCTTCTCGCCCTCTCGAGATAAAATTGGTGTTATTTCTCACATTTTCGAGAATAAAAGAGAAGTTTTAATTTTAACAAAAATGATTAAATAAATTATAATGCTTTATAAGCATTATCCATGGAATTTGCTTTACCGAGCATAAGTGTTTAGTATGCACACCTTTTGTTATGTAAACAAAAAGGTGGTAAAAATGTGACGTGCTTCTTGTCTAGCCTTACTCAACCAATGTGGCAATGAGGAAGTCCGTGTGAAGCTCCTCGAGAAAATTTCGTTTTCCATTTTATCGTCCGAAAATATGCATGGTTAACATAAATGCTGTATGGAACAACTGGACGCTCGCTGAAAAACAGTTGTAGTTAATAAGGTCAGGATTTATATGCGTTTATTTTGCGTATAAATCATGAAAAGCAAATGCAACGAAAAGGTCAACTTACATGTACTAATACATATATGTAAAGACGGATAATTATTCCAAAAAATATTTTTATAATTTTTTTTTGTTTATTTTGCCAGACCCAATATTTGGTCACAGACCCAATATTTTAGACTTATTTTAGAAGTCATAAAATACAATTGAAGCATAAGGATATAACTGGCATCAAGATTCCGGACCAAGCCAAAATTGTAGCCTAGCAGCGAGCAATTCGTGATGTTCCGTGAGGTGCATAAATAGAAGAAGAGCCTTGCCATAGTTGCCACACTCTCTTTTCTCCCTCCATCCATCAATGGAAAAATACGAAAAGGTCCGCTTTCTAGCTTCTAGCCCAGATTAATTCCTTGTTCACGTTATAATCCTTTGCGTTCATGGTAAACAAAGACAAACAAGATCATAATGCTCATAATCCAGTCAACTGATTCATTCAATTAAATTCATTTAGACTCTTGTTAGTCTCTTACAAATAAAATTAATGAATTTTCCACTTGCTCTACATTAGCTCTGCGTTCTGCTTGCGTAGTGGAAAAATGACAATTTAATAAAGTTAATCTTCGATGCTTACGTGAATCTTTCAGCAAAATATAACGGAATGAGAAGCTTCATGCTTCATCTGTTCTTTTTAATCTTAATGGTCACAGAGTTAACAGCAAATTACCATTTACATTTATATCTGATTACGGGCACACGCGAAGGTTGTTGATTCATCGAAAGATAATTAATTATTGCACTTTTTCTCCAGAACGAGTTAAACAAGTCGAAAGAAAAATGCCGTTGAAATTACTAATTAAATGATTTTTCTTGTTTCATCGCATGCCTTTTACGAACCTAATACTTTTGGAAGTGACCTTTGGCCTGGAACGCTGGAACCGCGAACTATATATTTTGGCCCAAGTCAAAGTCCGATAAGTAGCTTCCCTGCTGCGTTTTAAAGCGGATGGAGCAAGACTAAAACTTCCACAACAACGTCACTCAAAACTTACATGAATACGTCAAACAACAAACAAAAATTTAAAGATTGGCCAATAGGTACCTATGATTACCACACTTGCATAACTGCCCCTCCTGTCTTATGTCTCGTTACATTTTTTATTTATCCAGTTTACGTACACAAGAAAATATACAAATATATTTTTCTTTTTCGTTAAGCTCATATAATCTTTTGACTAACCCTTCTATAATTATTACGGCGTTTTGCAATCTTCACAAGAGCGTCTTGGAACTGTGTCATCGATTATGATAAGATTTTTGATTAGATTAGATGGGCTAGATGGGTAATTTGGGAATCGGAAGAATGTACAAAGACGGTAGAAGACTTGGGTTGAAATTAAAGTACATTTTGGTTTCAAATGAATTCATAATCTATTTGAGTTTTCCCACCATTTTTTTCTATTCTCCAAATTGGTTAATATGCTGTGTATTCAGAAGAAGAATCAATTGAAAAAATAAAGTAGTTAACCTCTTCACCTTAACTCACGCTCTTTATCTCTTTTTATATAAATTTGTGTAATGCTACTACTACAACACATTTAATGTATTCACTTAGATACCTTAACTGCGCAGAAGGAGTTATTATCATACTTTATTATTTGCGGTTAATATTTAATTATTTTTTAGATATTGTCAAAGGACATTGACAAGGTTAAGAGCATGGGACCATTGAGGATAGTACAGTAATAATATTTTCCGTTGAGTACACTTACTCAAATTATAGAGACATCTTTTTTACGCAATCGCAATCCTAAGAAAAGTTTTGTTGATCAGAATCCTACATTTCGGAGCTTCCTAGGAGAACCGTTTGGTGGTCGGAACAAGTTTCGTAACACAATCATCATGCACAGCGATCGTAATAAGTAAATAAAAATACGCACGGTAATTAGTGGATCCACTTGAGTTTCCTCAAATCAGACTACGTTATATTTTTTCAATGATGATTATCTGTGATAAGCTTCCAAAGTCGTCATTCCTTACCCAAGAAATGTTATGAAAGTACAGGAAAGTCTGCCAAAAATTAGTTAAAAATGCAAACGTGGACCTCGATTAATTGATAGTCCTCTGTGTTATGCACGTCAATAATTAAAATACGCCGTTAGAAGGCGTAGATGCTGTTCTATTGACACTGAAACAGCGGCTTGTTGAAGTCGATAAAACGTTGGATAAGTGTCTACTCAATTATAGGAATGTAACTATGACTTCAGCGCGTATTTACAGTACATTGAAAACACTAGCTTATGAACTGGCACTCCTCATTCTTGGCGCGTCCTTAATTATTTAACTTTATTTATTTGATTTAAAAAATGAAGCAAAATTGTATAAGCCAAATTTTATGATTGATAACATGAGCGATAATAAAAATATGATGTAGTATGGAGTATGGTACGATTCTTACTCACGATATTTGGTCCAGAGATAGTGCCGTTTCATTTTGCATGTGCGATACTAATCCATGGAAAATCTTGTTTGCACATATTTTCCAAAGGACAAGCAGGTCACAAGGAATTATGCATCTTTTAGGGAAAGTCAAGTATTATTTTTAAAGTTTATAAGCCCAAGAAAATTTTATTATTTGGGACAAAGACCTGCAGAATAGCGGCTCCTGTGCACCATTCAAATTAAGTGAAAGTTGACATAAAGCCGACCACTATACCACGCCTTTTGTTTAATCAAGAGAATTAAGAATTAATGCAATTTTGAAATGTACATGCCATATGTCTGGAACGATTTGCGGACAATACCCAAAACTCCTTAACCAAGATTTCAATAGCCAAGGCTCTTTATCCTAAAATGTCTTGTCCCCATGGATAAATGCATTCTTGGCAAATTGTCCTCTTGGATAAATTAGGATAAAGAACCTTCGCTTTTGAAATCTTGGATCAGGAGTCTTGGCTATTGTCCTGCACCCGTCTGGACAACAAATAAAGATCAAAAGCTAATGTTTTTGTAGATGATGATGATGATAGTAATATTATTGTCAATAATCCATAAAGTACAACAAAAACATCAGTAAAATTACACACTACATAAAAAGGATTTGTGTTTTTGCTAAACCTTTTGCTCACAATCAATTCATTCCCTTACGTAAGCCTTAAGTAGCACTTAAAATAATTTAACTGAGATTTCCTTTTGCACACCTCCGAACCAAATTATGCACCACATTTCATGGTTTTTGTGTACTGGGTGTTATATCATTACACTCTGCTCACATAATTAATTGCTCTTCTCTTCATAAATGTTTTCCAATGCTGAAATAATGTATGAAAGATGTTACATAATAGTACCTATTTAAATACATTATATACAAGTTTTGGTTTATTGTTTCTTCGGATGAAAAATATTTTTCCTTGATAAAAAATATTTTCAGAAAAAGAAAAGATGTTTAAGTTCTTTTTTTCTTCGATCTTAATATTTTTAATAAAATTTCTTGGTGTTGACTTCTTTTATAAAAAGTTTTTATTGCATGTTGTTTTTTCTAAAGTTGATGATGGTTGTATAAAAGTCGTTGATGATGATGTAAATATTATTTTGTTGTTGATGGTGATGATGGTGATTTGATTTCTTTTCTTCCCGCTGTACATTTTTGTGTGGCTTTTTATTAAAGATTTACAATTTTTCGAGCTTTTTTTGGACGTTGACAGAAAAAAATGTTGCTGTTCGCGAAAGTTTTTTCAAGTTTTTTAGCTGATGTATTTTATACATAATTGCTTTGATCTTTATAACAATAGTAGTAGAAGAAGTAGAGATGGAGTAGATGAACAAATTAATATAATTAAGACGCTTAGAAGCACTTCCTGTGGACAATGCCTATGAACAGAAAAGAAATATTTGCATTAGAGATCAAGTCAGTAAGTCAGAGTTGATTATATAGTTTACAATTTTAATTAATTCTTACCTGGGCCAGACTCATCGTACTCTTGCTTGGAGATCCACATCTGTTGGAAGGTGGACAAGGAGGCCAAGATGGAGCCACCGATCCAGACGGAGTATTTACGCTCTGGTGGAGCAATGATCTTGATCTTAATGGTGGATGGAGCCAAGGCAGTGATTTCCTTCTGCATTCTGTCAGCAATACCTATGGAGCAAAGGATGATATGAATGGGTTAATGGAGTGGTTACCAATGGTTTTGAGTTTACTAAGGAGTTTTCATGTTGACTTACCAGGGTACATGGTGGTACCACCGGAAAGGACAGTGTTGGCGTACAGATCCTTACGGATATCAACGTCGCACTTCATGATGGAGTTGTAGACGGTCTAAAAAGTTTAACGCCGTAAATTTATATTCATTTATTTAGAATGAAAAGAGTTGAAATGTTTTAACATGTTTTTAGAGGAAGTATGACTCGATATTTTTTATGCATGTTTACATTGGGTTGAGGTTGTGTTTTAGAAAGTTTTGTAAATATCATGGTTATATCATTTACTAATTATTCTACATTATGGCCGACAAAAGTAAACGAAGCGGAAAGAAAGAAGATAGGGCATGTGACGTTGAAGGAGTCAGAGGAAAGGGCAACAATTAAATGTCCAAAGTGCTGGAAAAGATATAATTGGACATCTGCGCTTAAGCTCCATTAAGACGGTCTAAAAAGTTTAACGCCGTAAATTTATATTCATTTATTTAGAATGAAAAGTGTTGAAATGTTTTTAGATGAAGTATGACTCGATATTTTATATGCATGTTTACATTGGGTTGAGGTTGTGTTTTGGAAAGTTTTGTAAATATCATGGTTATCATTTACTAATTATTCTACATTATGACCGACAAAAGTAAACGAAGTGGAAAGAGTGAAGATAGGGCAGTGAAGTTGAAGGAGTCAGAGGAAAGGGCTACAATTAAATGTCCAAAGTGGTGGAAAAGATATAATTGGACATCTGCGCTTAAGCTCCATTTAGTTAGAAAGCATAATTGTAGAGAGTTCGAAGGAATGCAACTGTATTCTGGACTGAAAAGGCAAATGGCCGAGCAGAATGAACAGCTGAAGAAGGAGGTAAATCAAGTTTAAACACTAGAGCACTGAAAAGGCAAATGACCGAGCAGGATGAACAGCTGAAGAAGGAGGTAAATCAAGTTTAAACACTAATACTTTAACAATCCTAATATTAATTTTAATGCTAATTTTTTAAAACCTTCATAATCTGCGACTACTTTTGACAGTTGGAGATCATTGGAGATCCAGGTGGAAAAAAGGAGTATCGTGATGGTTACCTATTCGTTTGGATTGAGAAACACACGCTAATGGAGTATGTTTTTGACCTAATAAAAGAAATCTTGGAGGGCTGTCAAAAACCTGTAAGGAGGCACGATTGGAATCCAGACCGATACCTTGCAGGAGATTTTGTTCACTGCATCATGTCAGTTAACAACTTAAAGAAAGGAAAAGGGGTGGATAATTGGACATGTGGTAACCTGAGGTCACCCTTGGCGTTGGGAGAAGAAGAGAAAGGCTGTAAATTTGGCATCAAATGCCATTTACCAAACCTCAGATTGTAACGAAGCAGTGGGATTATTGGAGCATTCATGGTCCGGTCTAGGCTCCATTTATGATGAATTGTGACAACGGTTAACATTGTTAGGTGAGACCACTTAACTGCGAATGCCTTAATATTTTATCTCTTTATAATTTAACCGTCCTATTAATTTGTTTCATTAGCCCAAACGCCAAAAAGTATGGTGGAAGAGTGAAAGCAGCCCGTCCTACTCACATCGTCAAACTGTTTGCTGCTAGGAACAAGGCGACCAACGCGTGGTTCCACGGTGGCTACATCTTCCCTAACACGGCAAAATGGAGCAAAGACTTGTCTGGCCACCGTAGAACACTTCCTCAGATAAATCAAGCTGAGGAGGGTTTTACTTTCTTTAAGAACATTGCTAATATAAGCGAGTACAAGGATATGGTTAAAGAAAGGCTATCATTGCTTCCAAAAAAGCCTAAGAAATCAGTAGACAAAGTGCTGCAAAACAGAAATGCGGAAAACTTGCAAAAAAAACTTGAAAACCTGGACATTTCTAGTAAGAATTGGATTGACTCCAGTGATTCGGATGAAGATTTTTAAAAGATTAAGAAATCCTCTCATTAATATGTAATTGTATGTGAGTATTACATATGTATGATCGAAGAGAATGTTATGCAATAATGTCTAATCTAATTTTTATGCCACTTTCCTCATTGTATTTAAAAATCATTTTATCTCACCATCATGGATACCGCAAGATTCCATACCCAAGAAGGATGGCTGGAAGAGGGCTTCTGGGCAACGGAATCTCTCATTACCAATGGTGATGACTTGACCATCAGGCAATTCATAGGATTTCTCGAGGGAAGTGGAAGCGGCGGCGGCTGGAAGATTTATTAATTTGTTTAAATAACCGTGCCTGTGAGACTTGCTCATTTTGCTAATCAATTAACTTACTGGCCATTTCCTGTTCAAAGTCCAAAGCAACATAGCAGAGCTTCTCCTTGATGTCTCGGACAATTTCTCGCTCAGCAGTGGTGGTGAAAGAGTAGCCACGCTCAGTGAGGATCTTCATGAGGTAGTCAGTAAGGTCTCGGCCAGCCAAGTCAAGACGGAGGATGGCATGAGGAAGGGCGTAACCTTCATAGATGGGGACGGTGTGAGAGACACCATCTCCAGAGTCCAAGACGATACCGGTGGTACGACCGGAAGCGTACAGGGACAATACAGCTTGGATGGCAACATACATGGCTGGCTAAAATTTTGCAAAAACAATCACGTTTAATAATAAATTTATCAATAATTATATTTTCACGGAGGAATCAAAAACTAAGGAGAAGGAGGTGAAAAATTATAGGCGAATTTCTAGAGGTTGTTATTTATTTCTGGCCTGAAATTGAATATTTTGTAACGATCAAAATTTTGAAAAAAACTATCAACCTAGCTTGTCTCCATAATTTACCGTGTAGGAAAAAGTCCTCATTTCATGCAGTTTTCTCACAATTAAGGACCAAAACATTGTCAAAAAGTGAACTTAACGTTCCAAAACGGTTATAAAGAAACTAAAATTTCGGGCTATTATTTCATTTCCTTCCTGAATGGAAATTTTATCTTCAGTTTTAACTAGCTACATATTTCTAAAAAATTCGAAGTTTTAGCTTTCAAGTAATTTGAGTGTTTGAAACCGTTAGAAGCTGTTAAAAAAACAGTTGTTCTTCCAATTCTACTTGCCTTTCATTCTATTGGAAAAGTGTTATTTTATGGAATTTTTCTGCATTTTGGCTGAAAAAATATCTTGTCTGGTAAACTAAAGGTCAATCGGAAACGTTTAAAACCGTTAATCATCTAGTTGTCTTAATTTGATTCATTCCTAAGTTTCTGTATATTAGAAAAGTAATTTGAAAAATTTTCCAAGCTTTTGGCTTTTACATGGCTTCCTAATAAATTTGAATGTTCCGCAACCGTTAGAAACCGTTATTAAAGCAGTTGCTTATCTATCAGTCGTAGTTCGCTTTCATTCTAAAGGGAAAGTCTCAGGAAAGTTGTTCTCCCAGGAAAAAGTCTTCAATCAACTTCTTGGATCATCTGGACTTCTTAAAATCCCCTAAATCTGTAGAAAAGAACTCACGGAATTGAAAGTTTCAAACATGATTTGGGTCATCTTTTCCCTGTTGGCCTTTGGATTAAGAGGAGCCTCAGTCAACAAGATGGGGTGCTCTTCTGGGGCAACTCGGAGTTCATTGTAGAAGGTGTGATGCCAGATCTTCTCCATATCATCCCAGTTGGTGATGATACCGTGCTCAATTGGGTACTTCAGGGTGAGGATACCTCTCTTGGACTGAGCTTCATCACCAACATAGCTGTCCTTTTGACCCATACCGACCATGACGCCCTAGAGATGAAAAAGTAAAAACATTTAAATAAAGTCTCCCCCCTTTTCATACATATTTCAGCACTCGCATAAAATATTAAAGTTTCAAATCCCTAGACCTCACGTATCTTCTCATTTTCAAAAAAAAATCAAGCGAAAAAAAACTAATCTCTTTCTCTGCTTCGGAATGTTGTGCGTAGGCTTGCGTTCATTTACATTTCACATTTCCTGTTTCTTTTTTCTCCCCATTTCAACTCCCTACTCTAGCTTGACTGCAGCACTAATACACACGAGCTATTAATAGATGTCTGAGCACTCCTTCTCGCTGCATATGTGTTCCGAACAATCTACACATGTAACAGAATCTAAGCTTTTGGGGGTTTATTGCTAAGCCAAAAATAGCTCCAACAACTCCTTTTAAGGAAATCTCTATCCAATTCAACTCTCTCAAAAGTTTCCCAAAAAAGTTTCTCAAAAAATTTGCAAATTCACTGAAATATTTTTTTCCTGCTATGATCCTTCAATTTTAATTAAGTTTACCTGATGTCTTGGGCGACCGACGATGGATGGGAAAACAGCTCGGGGAGCGTCATCCCCGGCGAATCCGGCCTTGCACATACCGGATCCATTGTCTACAACCAATGCGGCAACATCGTCGTCACACATTTTGATAGGTTTTGATGGGTTCTACACCTCACAAACTGTAATCAAAAAAAAATTATAAAATTGAAATTCAAAATTTCTCACGGGAATCTCAACTCTTCAAGAAAAACAAAATTTTCACAAGTCACGATAATTTTTTTTTTTCAAAATGAAATCCAGTATTCGCAAAGGATATAAACTTTCAAAAACTAAAATTTTCTGTTTCAAACAAATTTTGTTTTCCTCTTTTACATAAAATTTTTCAAAGAAATTTACTCAAGTTGTGTTTGTACCTCGAAAAGCCAAGGGAAGATGAGGATGTTACTCAACTGCGAGTGAGATCCGAAATCAGGTCGCAGTTCTTACTTCTCAATCTTTTTAAAGCTCTTCTTCCCCTAGTACATTTCCTCACCCGGGTAGACCAAAAATAAACCGAAAGCCGCCCTCCAATGTACCTCCCTTGGCCTTATAAGGCCATCCAAAAAACATATAGAGCAATACTTTCCCCTATAAAAACGCTTCAAGTGTAGATTTACATGCGAGCCTAACTTTACTCACATCTGCGCATGCATATCCATCCCACAAGTTTTTTCTTTAAAGTAGAGACGCCGTATACTAGTATCGTTTTTCCGTAACGACCACCACTACAAAACACGTCTTCGGAGCTTTATGTATATACGGATATTTACACATCCTCCTCTTCTTCCTACTTCTGCTAAAGATTATCCTCAATTGTACGGGTGATATCCTCCGAACAAAATGCTTCAAGCTTATTTCCTTCATTGATCATTCATGACTTAATATGGGGAGCAAAAAGTTTTAAATTATTCAAAATGTTTTTCCCTTTTAAGCAAAATTTTCCCTACTCATATTATGTCGTAATTATTAGCTGTAACTGACTTTAGCAAAATTGATTAGATTCATTAACATCTTTCTATATTATTAAGAAGGGTGGTCCCGTATCGCATCTTAATTTAGCCTTAGAATCTAAAAGGTTTCTAGTAAAATTTATAGTTTTTTTTTGTCTCAATGTTAACTTAATCTGTCCCAATTCCCTACTCCAATTTTTCTCATTATCCGCAAGAAAGCAAAATGTCTTGTGTCTCTCTTCCACAATCAGGATAGGACCAAGTATGGCACCCAACACACCAAATCACTGCATAAAAGGTCTTGTAACATTCCTGCACTTTTTTGCATCATTTTGCCTTCCTCCCCCAGACAATTTCATTTCCGCTCTGTCTCTCTACTACAGAAAGCGACCAGTTGATCTTTTCCTTCGCGAAAGCATTGAGCATTGCCCGTCCGAGAAATCTCAGCTTTTTGAAGCAGGTTCATGTGGGAGGATGAACAGTTGACAGTATCACTTTACCCTATGATGGGGTATGTATGATGGTGACGTATTCCGTAAAAGTATTTGGTGCGACGATGATGTGTATGATGGGCCATTTACTTTAACAGAGGGACAGGTCTCGCTCGTGTGAACATTTTCATTAGATTACTCATCTTTTAGTAATTTTGCTACAAGAATCACCTATGCTAATCTTTATGC
>JAANSQ010003165.1:0-10532 GCA_036850885.1 Lepidocyrtinus dapeste
CCTTCGTTGATTTCGACATGGAACGTTACCTTAAATGACAAGAGTAATAATGAATATTTTTGGACGATATTATCTAATCAAGGTAATAGCTTTTATCTAAAACTAAATAAAAACTCACAGGATCAGATTTCCTAAAAGCTCTAGATTCCCATGAGACTGTTACACGCTGTCCAGGAGGAGGTCTTGAGGGAAGCCACTGGAACTGTGATGTGTACGCCATGACACCCAAATGATCTACGGATGGATCTGCCATGTCCTTTGGCCGCAGTAATGATGACACTCCAAGTTTCTCACCTCCTTTCATCCCTGTGGAGATAAGGATTTGCGTAGATTAAGTTTTTGGGGCATTCTGACACTTACAACAAGGCAGGTTTATGCACAGCTTTCTCCATATAAATAAAATACCTATAGATAAGTTGGACTCCCAATGATCTGGGTCATTTGACATATTTTCTAACCCCGGAACAGGACCTCCATACGAGCGAACAAGATCACATAAAAGTTCTCCGTTATTCCAGTCAGTCTAAGGAAATTAATTATATTCGACAGTTAATTTTAAATATTATACTTAAAACATACTTACGATTAGTATTAATTAAAAGTTGTATATCTTACTGTAAAGTTTGAAATGTGATGTTGAGGTAACTGATTCCTGACCCAATTGAGTGTTGACCTGTACCCTGGTCCATTTTCTCTCATGAAGTAAGAAATATACGTCATGCCACTCAACTCGTCTAAGTGGGGAGAAGCCAAGTACTCTGGATCCAAGACGATAGGAACTCCAAGTTCCTTTTTGGCAACTTCCATGGCCACTCTACAATTTCTGACGCCATCATGCGGATTCAATTTCTTCCAATTAGGGAAAGTTCCCGGTCTACAGTAGTCCACCAAAGCGGATAGTTTCACACCCGAATTCCAGTCTGACGTAAAGTTACTAATCTCCACTCCTGGCAATACAGCTCGAAGCCATGCGAGCATTAACTTCTTTGGCGGGAATTTGGAGCGACCAATTTGATAGCGCACAATTAAGCTCCATATTAATCCTAGAATGAGCTTCAGGTTTCCGTTAACTATGTCTACGTTACCTATTGTTTTAAACAAACGAAAACAATCATCATTTTAATAATTAATCCCATGTTTTACATCTCATTCTTCATTGTTCTCTACTCATTTACACTGCCCACGCAACTTTATCATCATATAACCTCCGAGTCAAAAAAAATTTCCATTGAGAAATTCTACCCACCTCCACACATGTCATGCATCTTTCTTCATTCTTTATACGTTTTGAAAAAAAATTCATTGTTTGGCAATTTAAACTGTCAATACGAAAAAATAACTCTTTTTTGGTAAGTGGAACAAGCCAGAAGAATGCTGACAGTTTGAAGCCTCAAATTGATAAAATACTCGGAACGCCTCGAAAGACAAGTCCCATATTGCACTTAACGTTCTATTGTGACGCATACATTATCCTCTATAAAAAGCCAAATATACCCACCCCGATTGTCTATTCTAATTCTCACAGTAACAGAATACGAATTGCATTATTAGAATACAATCAGTGAGACCATTGTTGCCATTATCATACACATAGAATTAGATTTTTATGAAGAGCTCTTTTAGGATATCCCATATTTGGAGGGGGCATTATCGTCAATCTTTTTGTCGTCGTCATCAACAATATTCGAATCTGTTTTCTCAGGACGCGCAAACATATTTCTTGCATATTGCTTAGAGCAAGTATCCTGATTGGTTGGACCTAGCCCCATCCTGTGAGTGCCGACTGATATGATGTAACCGCATATTTTACCAATGACTATATCAAAAGCTTTACTAGTTCTGACACTTGACTCAACTCTCGGTAAATATTGAGTCAAACACCAAAAGGTTTTAAATGTAAAGTCGTGTTTTTCTTTTTAAGATGGCGTGTGATAAAGCTGGATGGTTTTAAAAAGAGTCCGATAAGATGCAAATGGGACCATAAATTCAATTGCTTTTTTAGGTCTTGTCCTGCATAAGCAAAGTGGAGCAAGTGTCCTTACTCTTTGGTTGCTTATTTTAAAAAATAAAACTGAACGAGAGAGAGACACAGAGAACCCTTTTTACGCAATCTTTCTAGGCTATTATACTAAACAGGTTAGTTTGGCTTGTTTAACTTCTTGTTTACCTATATTTTCTGCCCACGCATATGTAAACTAAAAAGTGAGAGTGGATGAATGCAAAAAACAAGGTAAATTGAGAGAACTTCAAACATCTTTTGAAGCTTTGCTTTGATGTCTTTAGGAAAATATGGCACTGCATCTGTCACATCATTTAGATCAATGGAAGCTTAATTCAATTTTACTCGGACGTTATGAGTTGGACGAATCAAAAAGTGTTTTTCGAGAATATGACTTGATACGGTGAAAAACTCACAATTTATGTGGGAACATGAGAGATCCATAATTTTACTTTTACTACTGCATTTAACTCATCTCCAGTTTACTTAATACTTTTCCCATTTTTGGTAAAGGGACGTGGGATTTAAGTGAAAGCTTTTCTTTCAATCAGCACCTCATCCATTTTGCTGGCATTGATCTGACACTGTTTGAGCAAACTGATTAGTGCACTCCATGACATGTAGCCAGTCATCATAAAACTCTTAAATGGAACATTCCAGCAGTACTGAAACATGATTCATATGAGATTAACTCTACTAACATTTTCAGAAACGTCGCCTCGAACTAAAACTCATTGAAGAGCTTAAGACCGTTTCAAAAACGAGTAAAAACATGACAAGGACAGTTTAAAGGCAGACATGAGCTGCATAATTCATTATCTCTTGTATGTTCCTCCACTCTCACACTCTCACCTTTTTTCCTTGGCGAGGCTAACATGAATCATCTAAGATGATGATGTCGGATGATAAACCCACCAGCAATACCACCTTCTTGCTTACTCACAGGTAGTTTGCCTTTTTGCTAGTCTTCATTAAACATAATGTTTCGGTCATATCGTCACACATTTTTCTTGTTAAAATACCTGTTTTGCCCATCAATTCGAGAGATTTTCTCAGCTAAAAGCTGTCCTTTTTTTACAACATAATTTATTCGACACTACCACCACCGGCGCGTTTCACTCTAGCGTTTTTAAATTTTTGAGGCAGCTACTCAACAAAACTTAATAGAGTCAACAGCTCTCCTACTAAAAAAAACATTCGTAGTGAAACTATCCGTGAAATATTTTCTCTTGAACTTAAAGAAACTTTTTCCTCAGTCCTTCCCATCATTTTTTTAAGAAAAAAATAACTACATACAATTTAAATGAGTTTAATCCTATTCAAAAGATCATATTCGTGCAGACATGAAAATTTTTTCTCTAAAGCTAACTTTATTACTAATTTTGTCAAAAGCTCAAGCAATTAGCAATAAACAAAACATTTCACTGTCATGTTCTAACATCGACAATTCATGTAATGTCATGATCCCCATTCTTCCGATAATTTTCCAATTCATCTCACTTTGACTCCAATGAATCGCAAAAATATGTATTTCATTTGCCAGCATTGATTTTTTTCCTCCTCTGCAGGATTATCTCAGCTTGACTCCGTGTCATTCCTCACCTTGTCTTAATATTCAATCTAATCTCGAGACCTAGCCCACCATCACACATTCATTTCAACCTTAACTGTTCCATTCTCTCTGCACAAAATAATGTGCTTCACGGCATACAAAGTGGTTGCAAAACAAAGCGTACATGCATTAGATGAATACATTGTAAATCCTAGTCTGTCTCTTAGTTCGTGCGGAGCTCATTAGCAAGAATCAAGATTTAAAAGTAGCATAAACCCAACATAAAACAATTACCTATGAATATGAATGAATTAGCATTATTGAATCTGATTTCGTATTAGCAGTTTAGCATGCATGACAAAACATACTTCAGCTTTTACTGCTACCTAACATTACGACCCATTCAAATTCAAAAAGACATTGAAATACAGTTTACATTAGCCCTATTTTATTCCAAACCTCGCGAACAGAATTTACAATGCCAATTCTTCTTCTCTTACCCTCCCTTTCCCACCCTGAGTAGATTTTTAAATCTGGTATGTAACTAAATATACGTACCCAAAAATACTTCTAGGATATAGGTGCTCATAAAAAATGATGATCATGATCACCATCCGTACTAACGATTTTAGTAAACATTGCATATGAAATGAATGAATGCATAGTAAATAATGTCATCATCTGCCGAAGCTTTAAGCGGTTTGTGACCTTCCTCATAACAATAGCGTTTACATCACTATATCATCATCTAGCATTCCAATCGGGGATAATTACGACACTCCTCTTTGAACATAAAAACTGATAAATGTATTGCCCTTGAATGTAGTTAAACTAAACACTAACGCAATATTAAGCCTGTTAGTTTGCAAACGATTCTTGCATGTTAATTGATGCGTCAACGCGTAAAAAATAAAATTCGTGTTCACAATTATTTTAACAATACGTCTGTACTTGATTTCATTCAACTGTATCAAAGTAATTACAAGCAAAAACATATCGTCGTATATGGGTTTATCTTTATTCGAATATATCGGTTTATGATCATCCTAAAAAAACTTTATTGCACAACGGTAAAATCCTAAAGTAACCGAGCTTTTAGAGATCATGTGCGAGCAGAAGCAGAATAGTGGTGCACTTGTCCTTATTGTAATTAAAAAAGACACTATCGCTCATCTAAAATTACTAAAGTAATCTTTATTTCCCCCGATAAAAAATTCACACATTCATAACGCATTCTACTTTTAGCATTATGACTCATTATAATAATAGGATGCATTGTAAGGCACAAAACCATACAAAGATAATTCGGATTTACCCACACGTAGAAAAGTAGACTACACTTGATACACTTGATATTTTGATAATGAGTACGTTGGGTCGGGGATTATGTAGATGATGCGCTATCTCTAGAGAAAAACAAGGCAGGTTAATTACGCACAATCCGTCATTCTTCAACTGAGTGCCACTTACGTATTTATTTTTTATTGTGTAGAGCAAACGATAAAATACACATAATATTTTTTCTGAAATGAGGTGGAGAAATGGAAAAAGTGACAAAACTTTTGAACAATTACTCTTAATGCTGTACTTTTCATGAGAACTATCTAAACTTGTGAACAAACATAAAGCGTGGAAAAAATAAAGTTTATTTGCTCATGCATCGTCAACATAATCGCACTATTCTTGTAATCACTTTTTCTGCAATAATTACTTTAATGATAAATATCTAAACGCATATAAGAAATCTTACTCCAACGATTATGTAAATAACTGACGTATTCATTTTGACAAGCATCAGGTGCATTTCATTGTTTTCTTTAAAAAAAAATATGGCTTATGTGAAGATCTGAAATGTACTTCAGTGAAATTCTTAGATAAAATTCCTGATACCGGTGCAAAGTGCAAAAGCACGCACGCACGGTTGAAAAAAGCCAAAACCAAGAAAAGAAGCGTAACTTTAAATTTTCAATCTGATCATACCAATTCACAACTTTGCTTTAGGTTATCGTTCTTCTCCTGGTTCGAAATCAACTTATTTCAGTATAAACGAAAACATGCCTTTCTCGAGGCATTTCGAACGTTTACTTTATTGGACGGCAGCAGCAGTATTGTTACTGTTAACTGTTACTCATGTCAGGCACCGTGTACTATTTAATCTTCAATCAATTTTTGGAAATGTGCGTTACTGAACTAAACCAGCGAAGACTTGATGGTGACGTGTGAGGATGTGTTTCTTGAAAGGTATATCAGCGAGAACATTGTTACCTGAAATATGTTCTAAATCTTATCATGGTGGAGTTTCTTAGCTGTTAAAACTAGGGTACCTAGAGGGTTAGCGTAATGTAGTATTTTGTTTTATTTGCTATTGTCTTTCATACATTATTCCGTAACCTTTATTGTTTTATGGACAGAGCAAAGTCAAGTTTGACGTTTGAACCCTGTCAAGACTAGTTAAATATTTTTAATGGGATTTTCAAAGGCAAAAGTCTCACGGAGAACGGAAATGCCTGTTTATCCAACGTGTTCGAGAAGACTACCAATTGAGTGAAGAAAATGGAGAAGGTGAAGGTGAATATAAATGTTTATAAAAATGGAATTACAGACTCATTACAAACGTCTTGAGGCTGACACGATATGTGTAGATTTCTCATGAGAAAAAAAGTATCAGAAGAATTCAATTACAGGGAAACAACAACAATTACAAAGAGCATAGACAATGCACTGATTAGAAGAATGTAAATGTAATAGATGGATAGTAATTTGGTCTATCCAGATTCTTGACTAAACTCTTTAGTGTGAGGGGTGAACACAATCGAAGTAAGCATTAAGCAGGAATTTTCGCTCGAAGCAAAATAATTATTTGTTGTGGGGGCGGTTGACACGATGATGGGAATCTACATTCATTTTTATGTGAATGCCGTTTGCTCTCATTAATCCAAAGTCTCTTGCTTGTGCACTTATATTTCTAACCATCCAGATTACATAAACTGATGGGCTTTTTTGGTCAAGTTTGTACGTACTTGTGTAGACAAAGTACAACTTCTACATGATTTTTGTCAGTTTGTCTACAAAAACTTGATAAACAAACATATGCCTTTTACATTCATTTAGTAAACGTTCGTAAAATAGCTTAAATATTGACCATTAAAAATTCAAGTCTTAAGTTGTAATTAGGCGTATTTCAAAATAGATTCTCCGCTGTAATGGGGCGTTTAGAGTCCAGAAACTTTTTATCGAAAAGTGAAAGAGCCAACAGTACAAGAGAAGCTCATCTAGTAATGTTGAGTTTACCATATCATGGTCTAAAATTCTAAGTGGCAGTAAAGCTTGGACTGTTAAATACAAAAATTGATTTTGTATTTTATATCATCTCAAATAAGTTGCATGAACATTTTACTACTTTTCCTTACCACGATCTTGGCCAGTATGAGGGATAATTTGTTTTTTTTTCTGTTTGATACCATAAATTATACACTTGAAACAAATAACACATACATTTATCATCAAAATAGCGTATTCCTATAATTTAAGAATTCATAATGTGCACAAAATCATAAAGTGTAACATAATTAAATGCACTCATGATGGAAATTCAAGGTCTATGTCGGAATCATGAGTGTAAACTTTTATGGCTGTTTTAATTCAAAATTAAATGAGCATAATGAACGCTTAAGTTATATTTCCTCCTGCTTCTAAAAGTAGTGCTAATTACCTAAACAGATTTTTATAAGAGTGACTTCACGGATCCATATATTTACCGTACAATTTTTATTAGAAATGCAGAGTCCGAATAAAAAAAATGTTTTAAGTTATCAGCAAATTCAAAGTTTTCTCATGGACCGTGTGCAGTTTAAAATTTAGGATCTAATTCGTGATTTATGACTGCTTTCTTGTTCATAACTTTTCAGCATATTTTGATAGTATCGTATTCTTAGCTTTAGCTGGTTCATTCATGATGGATTTATTTGACTCAGACTTCTTAACCTTTCTAGAAGATTAGTTAAAATGCCACATACCGGCGAGTCATAATATTTTTTACCAAGTTTAATCAAACCTTCACCTATAAAGCCTAGTAATCTCTTCATCTTTAGGGCAGTTGAACAAAACATGAGAAAATATCTGGTGATCATGTAATGAGTTCCGTTTGCTAAAAACTGTAATTTTTGTTAAATCTTAGAGTACACTAGTGTACTAATGGTAGTTTTCAAAGGAATCGAGTTTCATTCTTGTATATCCCTAGATAAACTACGAGGATGTATGTTTTACTATCCTAAATTAAAAATGCGTGCGAATTAACGATGCACTTCCTAAATATCATTAGTGTATTAAATTACACTGCATTTTTAATGCTTCATTTGTTGATTTACCTTGAATCCTTTAGTTTTTTACTTCATTCAGAGCAACATATCTTTGATTGGTATAGACAGATGTATGATCATCTTCAAAATCTTGAAATCTTGTGTGAAGAGCATCTTCAAAACATGCTGGCTTTTTAATCGTGCAACGCACCACGAGCTCAGATTTCCGTGTGAAATAAAAAATACATTGCTTTCATTTCACAGAATTTTTTCAAGATTGTAAAAAAATGCAGAAACTGTAGTTCGGAAGAAAAAAATTATATTTGCCACGAGAAGAAATTAAATGATTCATCAATTCATAAGGTTTTATTGCCATTTTTTTCTCCTCTCCATCACACATCTCTAGCATATGAAGTCAGTGAGCCGTTTAGGCATTTAGTACCATGACCTTGTGTAAAAGCCAAAATGTACAAAATGTTATTGAAGAACCAGCCAAAAAGGAAAAGATTTCCTAAGTATGTGCCCATACAAACAATATTGGTCTTTTAAATCCAAAACAATCCCTACACTTTCTATTTTTTGGTATAGTGGCCACTCTTTTTTTTCTTCTTCAAAATTACAATCATTTTGCTTTTTTAAGTGGCCCAAAAAACGAACGTTTTCGCAAAAAAAGTATTTACACTATGGATTTCGTATTTGATTCAATTACTGCCTAATTTAATTTAATATATTCGATTGAATTTGAAATATACAGTATGTACCCTTAACGTTTGAGCGTGCTTTTTAAATCTCATGCGGTGAAGTTTAAAGGCGAGACGAGAAATCATATTCTTTTAGAATTTCAATAAATTTTGAATTGAAAACTAATTTTTGTATCTTCCTAGTTGCATGTTTTATTTCTTAAGTTGTACAACAAAAGAACACCTGTTTTCCGTATGAAATCGTTTTTCTAAGCTGTTTAACATAAACGCAAATTCTATTTCCTGTGAAGTAGTTATAAGAACCCTTCCTCAATTCTAGAAACGTCTGTCTTGGGTTTAAGGATCGTCTCTAAATGATGGAAAAAAATGAAGGGTTCGGCAAAAAAAATGTAGATGATGTTTTATGATATGATACACGAAGACTCGAACTGAAACAGCGATTTGCAAAGGAAACAAGAAGGATGTTCTTATTTTTTCCGTGCAAATATGCTATGCCTAAATTTAAGTTTTCATTAAAATGCATCCTTTCGGCGATGAAATGAAGACTAGAAATTCTGAGAAGAAGAAAATTGCATTTTCTTCATCATTTATTTAGTTTGACTGAACATTACTTCCTCAACAAAAATGACATTCTTATGTACTCTATCTGTCCTCAGAAAAGAGACCCTTGTGTCTGGAAAATATAAATTCAAAAATGGTCTTCAATGTAAGACATAAAAATTCTTCTGAAGGATAAAATGATATGAAGAGAAACGGAAAATATATAAATTCCTTTAGAGTTTTGATGGTATTTAAAAAATTCGTCTCACTCACTTCACTCGACATAAATTACAGCTATGAAGATATTTTTTGTGAGTTTCACCTCTCATAAAAAAGGAACATGACAANTTAAAAAATTCGTCTCACTCACTTCACTCGACATAAATTACAGCTATGAAGATATTTTTTGTGAGTTTCACCTCTCATAAAAAAGGAACATGACAAGCTTGAAAGAGGACATGAAAATGACATCATCTTTTTAAAAGCAGCATCAATAACGACAACAATGGGCATCCAGTGGGGCACAGGTAAGAAGGTGTGTACACGTGTAACATTTAAAAGATATTATGCATACTACACCCGTTTCGTAGAAATTATTTTTTTCTGTTCTGAGCTGCACATCACAATTATAGAAGTAATCAAAGTCATCATCATTTACTGTACCTAAGATGTATACACAATTTGTGCATTTTGATAATTACAAAAAACTACAATTTTTCCAATAGGCTTGAAGAAGGAATTCTTACTCACACGAGGTTTGACAGGATGTCTAGTGAACAATATGTACTAAACTGGTTTAAAGTGTGAACTTTAACTGAACTTGAGAATTTTCTGAATATCAAAAAATTGTTACACTCCAAGCCCAGCCGAGTTTTAAGGAAAGGCAGTAAACAGGATGAGCTGGCTCTGAGAACAAAACGTACATATTTTTGTCCTAATGTAATTACATTATACTACGTACTGCGTAATTGTATAATCCAAACAGTAATTCTGGTTTTTCCTATGATACACTCTTAAACTTGAACTACAAGAGAGATGGGCAATTACGATAGTAAAAACTAACTTTTCCTGGACAATGCCTCTATTTTGCATGGCTAATGAGACAAAATTATCGAATTCTTACTTTTTATGACAATCTTGATTATTTTCATTGACAATGAAATTGCTGGGGCACGCTCTAGAGCAGGATTCTTCCTTGTTGTGCAACAAATTTCTGTGAGCTATCTTGTCAATCTCTTCTGAATTTGGTACGCAGGTGTGGGTACACTTCAAACCTATTTTTTATGTCTTTTATGCTTTATGCAATCAGTATCTAAAGTTATACACGCAACATTTTCAAGCAGGAATCCCACATATTCAGAGATTTGTATGGATGACTCATCCCCAAGGGTCTTTTGTGACATGTGTTTATCAACTTTCACAATAGATCCACCCAACTTTGT
>JAANSQ010003166.1:0-10529 GCA_036850885.1 Lepidocyrtinus dapeste
ATTACTCACTCATGGTCGCCATTAAGAAACATTAGGCCAGGGCCATTAGAGATGTTTTAAAGATAGTGGCAACAGCAGCCGCAGGAGTGGTAGCTACATCAGTAGAATCAGTCTCCCTATGAACGTGTGTTGCCGATGGCAAGCAAGGGAAAATTTACTACCCCCGAAAACTTCAAATGCTTACACTGTTCCTTCCGCTTAAAATACTACGTCCAACAAACCGCCAGTTGGCCTGCACAACATTTTACTTCCTTGTCATTTTCAAGTTTTATGAGCTTATTACATGTATGTTATATGTTATCTTCAATTTTTCTAGTTCTGGATAGAAATATTACTAGAATAAATAGCATTTTTGTTATGTCTTTCGTTGTCGGAGAAGTAACGACTGTTCCAAAATCCTGCTGTCATTATTATGTATTTGTACTGACTAATGACATTAATCAATTAATCTCTATGGAGAACCAGAGAATTTGCCAGATTTTCGAAAATTCCTTGCAAAGTTTCACTCGAAGGCAATATCCAAAGGTTTGGTTTTACAATGTTAATGGGAGTTATGACTTGGACCAGTGTAATTTTACAAAATGTTGCGACACATAAATTCCAAAACTGTTCGCATAAAGTCCGAAAGATGCCTGCTATTTTCATTATTACTTGTCGCCTATAGCTTGAGTCTCCACTTAATTGTCGGTCCTAGCTGGTTTTTTAAAAATCTACTAAGCCGTAGTATAGACAACACAAGCAAAATTTTTTATTAAAAACATATGTAAATGTCAAGCTCACTCCGGAACTTCCCACAGGAATAATCTCAGGACATTTATTTCTACGTCAAATCTGATTACCCTATGGATTAGGCAGACAATTTTCAATTTTTTCCAACATTAGCGTTTCTAATTTTTNCTTGCAGTGAGGTTTGAATCAAGCTGGAAATGAGAAACGATTAATGCTTTAGATAGACTAAATTTTCAGCCACAGGAACCATATCGAATTATGTGAAGTGGACATGGTATGAGAAAATTTACGCTTGAGTTCTGTATTGCAATGTACCAACACAAGTAGCAAATTCATGGGTTCACTCAACTGGAGTATATTTTTGAAAGAATGAAAGTACAGCATTGTAGGATGTAATTTCCACTGTGAATACACCTCATGGCTGGATACACCTTTAGTCACAGTGTCTTTTCTCGTAATTACATCCCCCAAGCAAAAAAAAAGATTCTAAAGAAGATACGAAATTGAAAGCCGGCCTTTAAAGTAGCAAAAAATATCTTCAAATTTTGAGAAACAAGAAGTTATATTGCGCTGAATAAGAGCCCAATTAACTCACACGTTCTACAATCCCATTGCTTTACAAGTATGACAACGACAAGTGACGATGTGAAAAGGGGTGGAAAACTTCAATTCTCAAGACTTGTTCTTTTGCAGCGTCATCATAGAACTACATTACTCAAGCTTCTTTAAAGTCATTGCCATACCTTTACAAAACAGTTCATCCCTAATCCCAAATACTTCTTATACGTTCCAATCTCACTTGAATTTCGATGCACATGAAATTGAAATATCGTGCAGCTTCAGTCCATTCATTTTAAGCTTAGAAATCTCATTCTTTGAGTCATAGTTAAGCCAACCGCTTAAAATGATTTATATCGAATGAATAAAAGAATGAAGCGTCATTAAGGTACAATATTGGGTTTTTGGAATGAATTGTTATTGTTTGTTCAATTACCTTTTTCACATTTATTACGTTTTCATATTGTTTGACGCTTATTAAATTTGGCAACGCGAATCTAAGTTCTATAAATTATTGCTACAATCAAACGTCAAAGCTTTTCATGTCAGAAATCACTAGTCTCTCTCTCTCTCTCTTTCTTTTATTCCTCAAATAATCAATAATTTATTTGTTGAAACTACTCAAGTCTTTTTATTGCCATGTAAGTATGATTGTGAGAAACTGAAATTCCTTGGGTAACTACACTATATTGATGAAAAGGGTGATTTATTTCTAGAGTATGTTTGTTTGTTTCCAACGTGATATTCGATATATCATCTTCAGTAATCCTAATTAAGCAGGAAGAGTCGTATTTTTTTAACGTTACTACCAACAACTATCTTTTCTCCCGCTGCCTTTGCCCAACAGGAGTCATTTATTTTCAGCCCTACATGAATGCACTATTTTTTTTGATCATTTCATTTTCATTTTTACTATTCGCATTAAAGTCCCTTGTTTTCGTACCCTAAATCTTATAGACTTTATATACGAGAGAAATGAGGCGATGATGGTGGTAGGTGGTGGTGGTGGAATGGCTATGGAGCGTAGAATACCATCCCCTTAATTCACTCTCTCTGTTCGAAAATTAACGTGAGCTTAAAAAATACCAAGTTCGTCAACGTCAAAAACAGCGATCAACCATCACCACTGTTGTACTCTCATCATCATCAGCCTGCAATTACAAAAGGTACTAAACCTAAACAATCTGAATGCATACATTCAAGTCCTTTTAGATTGCATGCTTCAGGGAGAAGAGACATGCATGCTTGCGTGCCTTCCTTTTCATGAAAGAAGCAATCAAAAAAGCGAAATGAAATGTATTTCTAAAGAAATCCAACCCTCCATCAGTCATTATTTTTATTATAATGCTTTTTACTGTAGTTCTTAGGTAGCTGTAGGTTCGGCTTGCGAAGAATTCTTACGATTTCTAAAACTACTTATTCTTAATCTAAAATGGCGGATGAGATTTGCCATTTGAAAACATTATAGGAGCCAGTTAAGGGTGAAATGGCTGGTAGTTTTGGAGTAAAGTGCTTAAAATTTCGGAATGTTTGTAAAAAATTATAAAAGGGTATGGTTTTTTTTAGAGTCAAGCCCGAATATTTATGTACAATTTAGTCATTAAAGCATCTCAAAAGAGAATTAAACTACCCCCACCCGAACGCTTACAATAATTACCTCAAAAGATTTTTGTTTTAAAAACTTTTAGTTTTCCATAATCAAACTTTTAATGGCTTGACTTTTTGCTTTTATGGTAAAAAATTGATTTTTTTCTTCAACATGTTTACCAAAGCAGCGTAGAAAGACTTTCCGTGGGCGAAAATGGAAAGCAGGAACATTAAAAGGGACGGAAAGAAGAATGGAAAAGATTAAGATGAGGGTGGGAGTTGAAAGACAGTTTTTTGGTGATAGGAATATGAATGAGAGTAAGTTTTTGAGAAACAGAGCGAAAGAGATAGAAGAGGAAAGAAATAAATGAGAAAGGAACAGACAAAAACAGCAAGCTAGAGAGTGAGCAACTTTCCACCAACCGGGAATCACCGCCTTTTCCACTCAAGAAAAAAACTTATTGTAGTCCCACGGAGGGTAAGGTACAGCAAGCCAGGGCCAGATTGCGCAAGATTTATGTCCCATCAATATTAAGCATTAGTAATCCTCACACGAGAAAGCAGAGCATAACATATTTTTGTTCAAAATCCCTTCTAATGCATGTAGCCCCAGTATTTTAAGTTGTAGTATCCTACACAATTTATTCTATCGACCGTTTCATTCTTTCTATATCGTACAGGAAATACGTCAGCAGGAAAAAGAAATTTAAATCAACATGATTCTTTCAAAAACATTGAATTTCATTTAAAAATCTAAAAGTTTATCTTTGAAGGGGTAACTATTACATTCAGGCTCAGTTTCAACCTGCAGCTGATACAAATATTTAAATTAGATCATTTAGCGGAAAATTCTTTTATTTTGTAGATTTTTATATAATTAAAACAGTTTCTGGAGTAAAGCTCAAAACCTTTTCATTTCGGTAGTTTCGGATATGTCAACGATAAAAATGCGCTGATGCTCCTAATGTCGTGATCAAACCTTATCTATCTTGATGATACAAATATTTAAATTAGATCATTTAGCGGAAAATTCATGTATTTTGTAGATTTTTTATGTAATTAAAACACTTTCTGGAGTAAAGCTCAAAACCTTTTCATTTTGGGAGTTTCGGATGTGTCAACGATAAAAATGCGCTGATGCTCCTAATGTCGTGATCAAACCTTATCTATCTTGTCAGCGCAGAAAATATTTCTCATCTGGACTTCTCCCTCAGCTTTTCATCCGAGAGCTTGAGGAAATAGTCATGAAAAGAAGCATCTAAGAGATAAATGACCAAAATGACGTATGAAAAATCGCCCATTCTCAACTCAAGAATGCTTGTACATTTTTAAAAGAGCATTTCAACTTCTCAAAGTCAGTTGATATATTCTACTGAGAAAATGGAAAGGGCTCTTTATTCCACTTCGTTCCTTGTATTGCCTCTTCATAAATTAGATCCGCTCATAAAAATACCCACGCTCATACTACGCACACAAAAGGTCTTCATTTTTGAGAAATAGGAAAGATTCTGTACGTTCTTTACGGAAGATAGAAACTTGTATTTGATCCACAGACTCTCAGGAAATATGAACTTTTTTACTTTTTCAGTCACACGTTTGAAATACGCTTGTCGACATGGCCCTTAATCATGCGAAAAGAATTCTTTCAGAGAGAATGACTTAAGTGGAATACGAGCAAAAAAATATATTAGGGAAAGGAAAAAAGCATACGCTTTGATTTGTGGCTGCTATACTCTGGGGCAAAATTATTCACTTTCAGTTTCTCCCGCCATGGTCTGGACATTGACGTATGAATGAGTCCATCAATTGAAAAGCATCAAAGAAAAATGGACGAGCAGGTTTATTTCATGTAATTGTTTTTTATCATTGGCCGCGGATTTTGTTTTACGTTGGATTTGTATTTAAGACCAAATATGACGTAATAGTATTCAGAGCTGAAAGGTTTAAATTAATCAGGAATAGTAAATTATTAAACAGCTAGAATTCAAAACCCAAATGGAATTTAAGTAAAAAGGACTTTTGTTATAATTAAGTGTATGTTATAAATTAGCTCTAGTAATCAATGCAAGGATAAAAATAGAAAAGGACCCTTTGAACAAGGTCTTTGAGTGATTGGTACAAGGTACCTTCTCAGTCGGCTTACTTTGTCTGCAAAATAAAGCTTATACGGGGCAAAATCAGAATGTGACGCAGGTAAAGTTTTAGTTCACCAAAGTTTTATGAATATCTCGATTTTGGTAAGTTAACACGAAAAAAAGATGTAAGTATTGTGGGAGACGAAGTAGATGGATGGACGAACTAGAAGCTTCTCTCAGAGCAGGCTATTTGATGTTGTTGGATCGTTGGATGGATGACAGGTCGGTTAAGATTAATGATTTTATTCCGGGAGAGAGGCAAGGAACGAAAAGGAGTTTTGTAAAAAGCGTCCAGGATAAAAGGTTTCCATCTATCCATTCATCCCATTAGGACCAAGAAGCGATTCATGTTGATGTACATTTGCAACTTAAAAGATTGTAGAGATATGTTTTTCCTTTGATAATCCCTACACGATACGATATTGTTTAGAGACTTCTACCCTGGCTTGAAGATATGCAAGCAATCAAAATTATTGTTTTGGTAAATATAACGAAACTTATATTTCAACCAAAACAAAAAACAATCCTGCACAACTTTCTCCTCAAAAAAGGTAAAGAATTCCTTGCCAATAATTACATTGTAAAGGAAGGTATCGATCAAGCCGTGACGCTGAATATTTAAAACCAAGATGATTCAACCATTAAACCATGCTTCCGCACACTCATAACATGATTTGTGACGTTACGTAATGTGCTTGCGGTGTAAACAGGGATATTTAAATATACCTCTAGCATTAAATTTGCTCCCTAAATTTCAAAAAGTTGGTTGTCTTCATACTACAGTATCTTGTGGCGTGCATGTATGAATATCTCAGACTGAATTCATTGGCAAAGGATATCAAGAAATTTTATCTTATTTATCACGGATTTGCTTCTGTGGAATGATGACAAAGCATAAAACAAAATGACATCAAAAATAGGAAAAATTATAATGATTTCAGGGGGAATGTCTTCCACTGTAGCTACCTCAGTTATGCTAGAGAAGGTACTCGAATAAAAAGAAATAAGAAGGTGTAAAGGAGGCCTCTTATTTCTTTTAAGAAATTAGTAATAAAAGACGGTAGGAGCTTTCTTAGAAGCATTTTTTTTACAAAAACTTTTACATCATATGAAACACTCTGCGTCAGTCATCGCCACACCGTAGTAAATAAAAACTTTTACATCATTTGAAACACTCTGCGTCAGTCATCGCCACACCGTAGTAAATCTAAAATCTTTACACTTTACGTTTAAGATAATAGCTGACATCCTTCATCTATTTCAATCTACCCAAGAGATGATCACCACGATGGAAATGATGATGACAACGAACTTTAGTAATGATATGGTACTGCTGGTGTCATCCCTTTTCATTTTTTCCCATTGAAATATTAAGCTCGTAATATCCCCCCATATGGCCAGAAAACATAAAAGGATTTCTTGGATTTTCATTATTAATGTGCTTTTCTCATACATTGTGAGAGAGGCTTTGAGTGGCAGCAGACTAAAATTTTCCAGAGAAAATGTAGCTCTAGTGTGGACAAAGGAGAAACATAAAGAAAAAAAAATGAAATGAAAATATTTTGATATGATAGGAAAAGCATACAGTGTACGTTAGCCCTCCTATTCGGACTGTTTTATTAAGCTTCGCCAATTCCAACAAGAGAAATTTGTTTGTGATCCATCCCATCATTTTCCATTCATCGCTTTTTCACAGCCAGTTTCAGGCCATTTGCATAATTTACAACGCATATCACCCATTTCTCGCTACCTGCTTGGGTGAGACGTGTGACGACAGGACAAGTAGGACGACCATCAACGCAAACATGTTAAGACACTGGTGGTTTGCTCTTGGTGCTACTGTATAGCTTCACTTGTTCCTCCCTATCACAATCTTTGGCTAGTTGATATGCCTCATTTTGAGAGAGAAACAGTAAAGAAGTGAAACCTCCTTGTTTGGTTTTGCGTGCATGTCTTCATGTTTTCCTTTTTATTATTTTGCGGAGAAGAGTGAAGACCGCTTTAAAAAGGGAAAACCGGCTTGACTGCTATCACATATTTTATATGGCTTTGCGTGTCTATGCACCTACAACTTTTCGCCAGATATGAAGAGTTGAATAAAAAGGAAAAACGGGCAGGATTATTCCGTAACAGTACGGTTGGTTGAGCAAAAGGGCTCGTCCTCTTTTTCACTCGTGGAGTGTATCCTCCTCTATGCAGTAGAGTGAAGTTACCAGGAGGATCTTGTATCTTTCCCGAGCAATAGCGATGAGTCGAAGATGTGCGGAGAGAGAGTGAAAAGGAAAGAGATGATGATGATTACGGAGGTACTAAGGTACAATACTCCCATAATTTTATATAAAAATAGAGAAAGATTCTCTAAGCTGGTAAGTTTGTTCAGCGTTTTACGCAAATTTAGATAAATACCTGACTAGACAGAAAATATTGTTGGTCCCTTGTACAAGAAACAAACAAACATGAGACGAGAAACAACATCACATCATTTTCCCTTTTTAACCTGTGATATTGTGCAAAGGACTGGGATGATGTTGATGATGATGATACTCGCGCGATGGCACGATGATACGATGCGGATATTGTAGGCAATCCATTTTGTCCAAAAGCCCTATTTACTATTGTTGTTGCTACCCGGATGGACTGAATGACACGGTAAAATGCCATTTCCATACAGTGCAGAACAGAAATTTGGAATTTCACGGGAAAACAAGAAGGTAGAATTTATTTGAGAAACATCCGTAAAACAGTCATGCATGCGTTCCAAAAATCCAAATTGATTACTTTAGCAATTTAACAAAATGATGGGGAAGTCCTAAGCTTAAGCCTCAGTGTAGAGTGTCAAGGATGGGTTGCCACATTTTAGGATCACGTGAATAGTGAATGACAATGTTGTTATCTATTTTAATACGGTTTGGGATTCAAAGTATGAATATTATTCGAAAATGAGATTTTCAGAGTGTATCAAGTAATCTGCAACAATATGGATGTGATTTTTACAAATGACGTTTGTTCATATTTCAATGTCTTGAGCAAATAATTTTCCCTTTGGTTTACAGAATTTAATGGAAATTTACATTATTTACATTCATATCGATTTTGTAATTTTCAAAGAAAGTCTCAATTGCTAAATATATAAATTGAGATATAAGCTTAGACTCACCATTTAGAATCAGCAGAGAAAGTCGACATGAGCCGTGTATGATATTGAGCATTTGGGCAAACCTACAGTAAGATATCTTTTCACAATCAACAAATTCTACAGTTTTTTTCTATAAAAATATTTCTATCCATTTCTAACAAAAAATATTTGTAGAGAGAAAATTGCAGCGATTTTAATGTTTGGTCATTTCGTCTGTAGGACTGAATTGCTTAGGACTGTCCGTCGATTTTTTTTCTGTCGGAACAGCCAACTTTGCACAATTACCGAGAATGACTTTGCTCGTCCAAATGAATTGTTCAAGCAATCAAAATGTGTGCACACGAACGAACCCAGAGCTAATTGTAAATATATGTGATAGGGGAATATATTTGGGGGATGTTCATTTCGTGCTATATGTAAATGCCTTTGGCAAAATAGAGAAGAATATGGAATAAAACCTTAGAAAAAATCTCTCCTCCCCAATGAAAAAAAACACAGAGAAATTCCTTTGAGACAACCAATTACCCATGTTTACGACTCACTTTATAGCAAATAAGGCTAGACAATATTAATGAGTCTCGTAATTAAATAATTATCTTTCAAGTTAACAACTCCGTCGAGGAAAGAGGCACCACGGAGAAGCATCTACGTAAATGGGGTGTAATGCAAAGAGATGATGATGCTTACTCGCCAGAGCAGTAAATTGCGTAGGAAATTCGTCTTCAAAAACAGTACCCGTGTTACTATTTAAAAGAAGAACGACGCTAGGGTAGTGGCATATTCTACAAAATCATTCCGATTCTACTTTATAGTTAAAGAGGGTAGGAATGTTCCGCTTTGTTTTTCTTTCCTTCAGCGAATTTTATTGGCAACAAAAGCCTCGTAACATTTTTGTTCACGACGTCTCCAACATAAATTAAGTAGCATGCCGAGCTTTACTGAAAAGGACAAGGCTTATTTCCTCTTTATTTCAATATGCTCAAACTATCATATCCTCAGCAGAATTTTTACAGGAGACCAGACAACAAAAAAAAGATGAGGCAAAATGTATTAAAAGAGTAGTACGAAAAAAGAGCTGCAGCTGCTGTTTTATATATATTTTTTTTGCTCTACATTTTTACTCTAGGACTAATAGTAAATATATAAAAAGTATGCTGGTGTGTTATGTTTTGTGAAACAATAGGGATGGGAGAAGGGGGGAAAAGTCAGAAGAGATGATGATGACGACTACGGCTCGTCGGAAAAAACCTTAGTCTTGATTCAAGTGCTTAAAGTATTTATTACTTGGTCATGAATGTGTAATATTTTTCCTATGCTTCTTTTTTAATTCCTTTGCAGTATTTAAGAGGTCGTTTATTTTTGACAAGGGAAGTACATGATGTAGCGTCTGAACACATAATTTAATGATGATGATTTTGTGAGATGAGCAAAAAAAAAGGAAATTTCCTTCGCCATTTTAAGTTCACGATTCTTTCCTAATGTGCAAACAATAACACATTCCAACATGCAACCTTTTCTAAGAAAATTACATTTTTCCAAAAAAGAGAGAATATTTTTAATGGGTTTTTTACCAGGAAAAATTTAGAAAAAACTAAAGGATGCGACTATCATGTCTAACGGAAATTAGCAGTCATGTATTTTACGTAAACTCTCTAGTTTTTTGAAAGTCCTAGAAGTCTGCATGTTCGTTTCAATTTCATAAATTTTCTGCTTTTTTATGCAATTTGGGTTAGAAAACTTGACTTTGAAATAAAAAATCATAAAAAGGTTTTACCTTTGTAATTTTTTGATAGCGCACTTAACCAAATCAACGCTCATGTCTGGGCCTTTACGAGCAATAGTTGTAACTCTAAATAAATGGTGAAACAGTAGCAGTAAACGTACATCCGTTTCCCCATAAAAGTAGATTAAGAAGCAGCAATTTTAATGACAACGTTCCATTATATTAAAAGCGATAAAATTTCATGCTTTCTCAATCTCGCCTTTATAAACCCCCTAAAATGCCAACAAAACGGACGATCACTACAATCAAAATCACCTTACTTCTTTGTACCCATTGTTTCAACGTGTTACGGCCTGATGCCACCTACCATGAAGTACATGTTTACATGGAAATATCTATACTTTTTCCCACCCTTGTCCTAATGCACTAATGGCAGTTGGTAAAATGTATATAATTACATGAAAGCTGAGGTGTGAGGGTATAAATGATAATTAACTAATTAATTTCACGTCTATTCTCATCTTCTTTAATGTCTCTCAATTTTCTCCAAGTGTAATCAAAGTTAAAGCTTTTATGTAAACCACCACTTTACTCACTTTACTTCTCTTGTGAGAAAATCCACCGAGCTCTGCTGGCTCCCTAACTTTTGGCAAAGAAACTC
>JAANSQ010003167.1:0-10526 GCA_036850885.1 Lepidocyrtinus dapeste
TAGGTGATCTTATGCGTCTAGAGTCTGGAGTCTGGACGGTCTTCCATTTAGGAGATAAGTGTACAACGTTATCGGCGTAGAACATTAGCATCATCAAGTTTCCCCATATTATTTTCCCTTTTTTGGGGAATGATTCATGGAGTTTTTATGCCTTCTCGTCACTCGTCAAACTGATGCGAAGGTAAAGTACAATAAATATATGCGAGCTTAGGGGAAAAGGATCTGAATCTGATGCGAAAAATATTGAGGTATCACTCAATTTTTTTTCTCTTCTTTATCTCTCCTTCATTCATTTCACTCAGCTCACCCATTATTTTATACTGAGTTAATGTACTGTGCACACACAAAAAAAATGTTTCATGAGGCTCAGGCTCTCAGTACTTGTAAAAAAATACAAAGGTTTTTTTTCTCTAACGCTTCCACTTGATTCTTTATTCAAGAGAGTCCTGTTCCTTTCCAGGGTTGAAACGGTGGAACATTGAAACTTTGCAAGTTGCAAGTTTCTAAGTTGAAGTGTACATTTCTATTTGTATCTTGAGTGTACAATCAATTTTTTTTGTTGGCAAGTGTATTGCTCGAAAAATTCTGCATAAATAATGCAAGAGAGAGAGAACAAGTCGACACATCTGCAGATATGACAAGCCTTCATCTCTCAAAATTCTTAGGGACGATTAATGACTTGCCAACACCAAAATAAGCGCCAAAAGTCCATTTTCTTGCAGAGAGCGTATAAATAACAAGTAAGAATTGCCAGAAACTTGTACTGTGTTCCAACATGAAGCACCTCTGTAACATCCCTTGATTTCCTAAATTGACTGGCATTTTTAAGCTGCTGTCAGCCTCGGAAAAAAAATGAATTTAAATTATTTCGTTCTATTTCTGTTTACACTATGGATGCAAATTAGTCTTCCTTTGGAAACTACAAATTAATTGCTATCCATATAAACTAGGGAAAAAATAGGGAAAAAGGTTAGCGTGTGAGGGAGAGAGAGAGAAACATGTACAATTAAATCCTTTAATTTGTAATGCTACCACGGAGAATGACAAGCTGTTCATGTGTCAGAGCACGGGAGTCACGAGAACCCTAAACATTGGCGTTTTAACCGCAGTTAACAACACAACTTGCTCGTTTAAACGAGCCAAATAAATTGGTTAAACTTCAGAGAAAAATGGACAAGTCAGCACGTACGCAAATGGTGTGTGAACACGATATCCTCCATGATCATTTTTTTTCTGGGTTTGATGATGGTCGCGTGAGCTAGATTAGAAAAAGCACGCGACAGACTAGGCCGTACGAAATGAGTTTACTGTACAAAGTGTTCAAAGTAATGGGCATGCCGACATAAACAATCTGTTTTAAGTGTGTTTTCCAAATGAATACATTTATTTTACCACATCTTTAATGCTGTAATCAACGGAGGATGTATAAGCTCTTACAATTTTTTTTTGGACCAAACAACATAAAAAAATCATCCAATCTTGAACTTACCCATCAATTGGGATTTTAATTCTAGGAATTTATTCAAGGCTAGTTTCCCTATTGAAATATTGAGAAATAAACATGGCATTAAAGATAATTTTGGAGAATTAACCATTTGGTATGTTATTAGGATGTTATGTAATAAGAACACGCACCCAGACCCTAAATCGATTCCATCTAAATTGAGTGAGTTTTTTTTCAATCAGTTCGTGTAAAAAATTGTTAGGATATAAGGTAATTCTTTACTAAAGAATTTAGGAACACCCTATCATAATTTTTCTTCCAGAGACTCCTCAGTAGGGGAAAGTGACCAAGCCTAGGCAGACGAAACGTAGCCAGAGAAGACTAGACACACTAGGTGTTCTACTAGGAGATGAGCCTGAGTGTTTTGTGTATTATTCATTGGATGTTGATGAGTAAAATGATTATGGTAGTGCCCTGCTTCACATCTGTCAAGTAAAGTAAACACGGGCCAAATGGTCTTGATCCTTTCGCTGTCCTTTGGCAAAGCATTTTTCGATGCAGAGATAAATAAGTGGAGAGTATACATCATCATCATCAACCATCTTCATGAAAATGTTTTGGCGTTGGCGTTACATTGTACGCTTTGCTTTCCTCATTTTTTTTTTGGTTAAGTGCATTCGGCATACGGGGCTTTAAGGTTTGTTGCTTTTTTACGCCATTTTTTCGCCATGTCAGCTCACCTCTTACAGTATGTTTCAGTACGACTTAATATGTTTCATACTGTATCGTATCGTTTTTAGAGAGATACGCTTTTACCGTGTAATTTTCTGCATCATGATTCACGGTTGAGATGAGCGTATGAAATGTTTGTTAGTTTACGCGTTTACTCATGAATGTTCTCTCATGAAGGATTTTTTCCACGGAACGAATGAATTGAGTGTCCAGTCTTTGAAGCGTAAATGTTCTTTAGCGTACACAAATATATTCTTGTTTACTAAAGGTGCTCCGATGTGGCTTTGTTTAGTAAACGTATCTCATGAAAAGAGGAATCGGAGAGGAGTTTGGAGTACGGAGTACAAGAATGGAAGCCCATAATGGGTGAAAGTATTACTCCTCCATACGGAATGATGCACGGTAAACTAAACAAAGTGCCGGCAAAAGCGTAAGTCAGCACTCCAGGGAAGAATCAAGTGGAATGGGGAGCAAAATACAAACAATCTCAATGAAAGAGCGTTTATACCGTACGCACATTATTACACGTGGTAAAAAAAAATCCTACTTTGCCCTAGTGTCATACACGAACGTAGTGACTTTGTCTCCATGTACGATCAGTTTACTGAAATTTACGAGAAGAATGGAACTCTAGTCTCCCCATATCAATCAATATGTAATAGGGTAGGAGCTTGAAGCCTTCAAGGTGTAGCCACACTTGATCTTCACGTTCTAATCTTGCCATAATATACGTACGCTGAGATCAATGTCATACACTTAATGCTGCAAGTCTCCCAGATAGACTCAAAGTTTTACACTTTCCTCCAGGCAATAATCGAGAAAGGCTTGGGAGTTTATTGGCCTTCGCCAATTTCCGTACTTTTTCACTTCTTGTTACATTCTGAGCACCACTATAGTCTGTCTATAGACCTTAGCTTAGCAGTTCCAAAGCTAAATTTCGCAACCTTAGCTAAGTACGCTGGTGTAGGTTTTCGCGCGAAACGAAAACTTTACGGGCCACTATCTTCCGTCTCAAGCTAGCAAAAATGAAGCACTGAAAATTTTTAGACTTGAGACTTTCCTACAGAGAAATAAAGATTTTCACGAAAAATTTCACGCGAAAAGTAGTCAGCATTCTAGGCATAGAATATCCTATTTAATTTCACTAAGCAGCTAGACTATACTAGGCAAATAAACTATATATTTTTTACGTTGACATCCCATTACTAATTACTAGAGTGTAATAAAAACTTTTGAGTAAAAATGCGTCAAAGAAAATTTCCCTACGCTAATTCGTTAGGTACACAAGAGACCGTACGCTTTGTACTTTAAACGATAAAGTTGTATTGGTTACCGTTTACTCGAGGAGAAAAACTTCCGTGGAAATTTTTCTCCTAAACTCTCCTAATCATTTTCATTAAAGGTTCCGCGAAACGAGACACAATGTGCGTTAATAAACCTTGTAAACATTATTTACAGCTTGTAAACTAGACAAAAATTAGATGAGTGGATGCTAATTACTACAAAAAAGTGACGCTCTCTAGCCCCCCTGGAGAAAAAAAAACTTGCTACTTGCTACCTTGGAAAGTTTAAAAAGTTCCTAAACTTTCTAGCTTTTGATACAGCAATGAAGACAAATCATTCAAGTAAGTAAAGCCTCATACTCCATTCAAACATTTTTTTCCCTAAGCTTTTTTAATTAAGCTAAAAAAATTACTTAACGACATGTTCTAAAGTGTATAGAATGGAGGTTGTAAACGGTAATGATTTCCTAGGGAATTTTCAAAAGGAGAGAGGAATCAAGTAAACAACGTAAATCACAATAAAACAATTCAAACTTTTTTTTTCCTCCATTGTGGACCAAAGATTCACGAAATATTTCTCTAGAGTATTTGTACGGACAATAGGCTAGATAAAAATAAACTTTTTTAGAGGCATTGTCTCCGGGAAACAATAACTGTTAGTGTTGTATAGCAAATTAGAAGAAATGTAGAAACTGTTTTTTGGTGTGAATCTCGATGATCGCCATGGAGAAAAAGTAGGCTGCTGGACTCCCTACTAGAACCTTCCTGTTAAGCCCATCTCACCAAAAATAAATGATAATGATAACAAGAATAATATGGGGAGACTCTACATTTCTACACGTTTTCCTATTGTACAGGCTCCAGCTACTCCAGCCTAAGATGCACTATTAATTCCTAAAGGCAAAAGGGTAAATTCACGTAATCAGCAGAAAATCATGGAGGGAGAATTTCATTCGAGGTTGAACAAACAAAACACCACCAAGCCACTACACTAGAGAGAAAACCACCCGACAACACCAAACTATCACGAGGAAATATTTCATTGTCATTTGACTCTGGAAAACTGGAGAGTATAGGTGTCATCCTTTAATTTTCACGCTAATTGATACAAAACAATATCAATATAGCGAGTTCGCCAGAGGAATCATAACAAGCTGAATAATAGGGAAAAATGATGATGGAGAACTAGGAACAGTGGAATTCCCACTTTCATACGAAGTCGGGCAGAAGGAAACAAAGAGTTTGTGATTATTTGTCCTATCTCGTCCTGCTAAAGCCATAGTATTACCTTTTGAAAGTTGTGCGACGTGAAAATGGCAAAAGATAGGATGGAGAATACTTCATCTAGTTAAAATAAAGCAACACCTTTAGGCAAACTCATTTATTTCCATTTGCTTACGGCTCTCTGTAAAATAAGGACGTTAACATAGGTGCCACATGAATTTCACGAGCGTTGTAAAAGTAACCCACTACTTAAGAATTTTTTTTGCACAGTTTTTATTTCCACGGGTAAAAAAAGTATCCAAAATGCAAACCTTAGGCAATTATTTTGTGCAAGAGGAAAAAAATGCATTGGTAATCTCTCAAGTTGAAAATATATTGAACTGCATCTTGCAAAAATGGCAGGGAAGACTGTGTAAAGTGGTAAAGTAGGAGTAGTAGGAGTAGTAGGAGTTGTAGGAGGGAAGCAGGTGTCAGGGGTAACGCGAGACGAGGACAAGACTCTTTGCGTGAAATGCTCGAAATATAAGGAATGTTACGTGCTCAACTGCTCAGCGTGAGGACAGTTGGAGTAGTTTCATGCTCTACGGAAAGATTTGGCTTTACCCCGATCCTGCTGCAGACTGAAAGCTCTGCACTTTCGTTAAACTGGTTACGCCACAATTGAGTACATATTGCACACTGGATGTTGCACAGCTTCTTTAGCTTTTTGCGAACTCTATACTGTATAAATGTACTCAACAATTAAAACATGTCCTATCTCTGGAATAATATTAATTTGTTTATGTGTAACAGCAACAATTCAAATCAATCAGGAATATTTATACTGTCTGGGTTTTATTACGGTTGAGAACAGAGCTTACGTTAATTTCTTTAGGAATTAATTCCTCCTATAGTAAAAGTACCTATGGTACAATCGGGAAGTACAAGTTGCGATGAGACGCTATCAAAGAAAATAATATAATGGTCGTGTTATCGTCGATATTATTATTTTTATTATTATTATTGGATTGACTGGGAGGGGGTAATACAAATTCAGTACCATAGTTTAGTTGGTACATACCTTCCATGAAGATTCATAAAAAGTTTGTTTTTTTTCGCTAGTGCTCCGCTCCAGCCACTTCTGCGATTATTGCCGTCATTATTATTATTACTATAATAGCCATGATTATCATAGTTCTCTAGAGAAACTCTAAGCTTTTTAGAGTATGTAAAGAAGGAGATAAGGAAATTGAGACGGTTTCTACCATTCGTTTGACCATTGTCATCAGGAGTAATAATCATGAGAGTATGTAATATGTTTCATCATTTGGAGTCACCACTGTACGTCCCCCCTTTTAGCATCGATGGCATAAACTGTACTCCCCATTTATACTGCTGGTTCAGCAGGATGGAAGTGCCGCGAAAACTTGTACTTTTGCACCCATTCACTCTATATCCTCTAGGACATTGCGGGACGCACGGCACTCAAGGGAAATTAGATCCTTAGCACTTGTCAAACATTTGGTCAAGCATTATGCCAATAACGAAAATGTGATTTGGTTCTTTTCTTCACGTACGTTTTGCATCTAGAAAGTGTAAAGTTATCGTTAACGGAAACTTCTTGCACTGGCTATATCTCCTATTTATAGTATTGTTATTTCTTCAAGAAACGTTCCCTAGTGGAGTTGAAGTCGCCTAGGGACAAATTATACCCTATAATAGCTCATCACTATGCAGATATGTTTATGACATGGTCAAACAATACGCATAACAGGACATAAACCCAAACGTGCGTATCATACTCATATAGTGTCACTACCAATTTTATACAGTTGGTCAAAAAATACATTACACTACAAGAAAAACGAATTATTACGAATAAGCTTACAATCTAAAATTGCTATGGTGATTTCTTTTGGTCACCCTGTGTTAAAAAAGTGCATTTGTCCTTCCTTAAATACATTCTGGAGTGCTGGACTTTGGCGATAGCTCTTATCTAATAGACTCTACAAATGGAGAGTTTACACTACCAGTGTAGATAAGACACGCGACATTTTCATTAGGTGAGATGCATTCGCAACAAAAAAATAACCTTTTTGGTTGATGATGCGTGTAAATGTCAAAGACGATGTTGGATAATCCCTGTCCCTCCGTAGACTTCCGGAGTTTACAGAGAAAATCTGATGATTACTTGATATTTCAAAATTTAGGTTGGGCATGTGTAACATTCCATGTATTTTGTTCAAGTCAGATTTTGTTTACAAGTTACAATTTACGCTACACTATTTAAACAGGAAGAGCCTCTTGACAAAATGCCTTAAACTTCCTTCAACGAAATATGTGGGAAATGATACTTCCCGTGAGTACAAACTCTTCCACGAGAAAACACTTAATGACTTCTCCAAGCGGCTTTTCACATTCAAAGGAAGAAATTAAAGAGACTTTAGAGTGTTCCACTACATTCTACTGTTTTTTCCTGTCTCTTATTTTTCTTTTGTGTGTACGCCTAAACCATGAAATATAAGGAGTTAGGAGGGAACAAGGGAGGAAAAATGGATGAATAAATTTTTTTCAGGGGGTAAAGCACAAACACCAACAAATAAATCCTCTTTCCGTCCTTTTCTTTAGGTTTCTACAAAAAAAATTGGATGTAGGAACTTAGATCGTTGGATGGATGGAGGGTAACGCACTACAAGTACAAGTGTAAGATATTGTCCATTTTTTAAAGTGTAGATATTTAAATACTTGAAGACCTGAAGTATTGAAAGGAGTGAAGTTTGTCTCATTCTTTATCATTTTTATTATAAATGCATTCCCTCCATAAAAAAGCATCCGCTGGAAAATCCTACTAGATTTTAGATTGTCCCAGAGTTTCTAAGTTTACTTGATACTCTAGACCTTTACAATTTCCAGAGGAAGAGCAAAGCAATAAATGTCTCGGAAGGAGGATATTTTTTAAAGTTTAATAAAACAATTGCGTTTTGCAGAACCAACCACAATAACAGAATGACAAACAGGTTTAAAGTGCTCAGGTATGATATTGATAGAAAGTTTCCCTCTTTCTTAAATAAAATGCATGAATATAAAAAGACCCGGAGGCAATTCTAGACTTTAAATTGCCCTAATCAGAGGGAGGCCCAACGTGCAACCTTATTAGAAAGTCAAGACGAGCTTAGCTCCCTCACAAAATTACTAGTGTCTCTTGCATACTGATAAGCTTCCTAAGCAATTAATTGCACTCACAATTTTAACCTGTTTTAAGTTTCAAAGCATCTTGAAATTATTTCGTGGGATGAAACACATTTAAAATATTGTGAGAATTGTGATTGTGGCAGTGTGCGGACCAAACAATAATGAAAGAATGTGCTACGTAGGTATCTACATCACTACTCCTTCTACCTAGCAGCCTGCGTCTAGAGTCCGTACTGGGGTTACGTGAGACCCGTAGAGAAAGAGTAAGCAGCTAAACCAACTTGTGTTTTCTTAGGGAAAGCTTTCTCAATGTGTTTACTTCAGCAAACAAGTTTCCGCTTCGTCATCCCTTTCTCTCCCACTGGGGCAGTTTGTACACATTTCTGTTTCTTTCATTGTTTTGAGGTGTGTTTCGCACTTACCTCATGAGTTGATTGGAACGGATTTCCCGTGCTAAGTGTCCACATTGCCTTAGAACCAAAAATCCCAACGTATTTTTAGCCTATCTTTCCAGATTGATTTATTGGCACTGAAAAAATGTGAATTGTCCGACTTTAAATTTTCTAAAAATTTGCCAGAGGAATAAACAACGTCAGTCACAGAATCTTTTAGTTTTTATAATTATGCGTAATTATTGCTGATAACACTGGAGGTAAAAGTCCTACTAGATTTGATAAATTGTGTTATTCGAATGAGAAAGCTTAGGTTTTAGTTTAATTACTCCATTCATTCCATTTATTTCTTAGGATTATCTAAAGTCAATACACAATAGAAGAAACAACCCGTTATTTTCTCGGATTGCTCCAGATTTTCCACTTTATATTTCGGGGAGGAAGTCACAACAACTTTAAGCACACGAGTATAGTTCACCTTTACCAAGACCAGTACAAAGTCTGAATGAAAAACAAGATAGTTGGAGCAAACAACAAAACACTGTTTTTTCAGCTTAAGCACAACAAGGAAGAAAACAGTCTAAGCACCACCATAGAGCACCACCACCACCACCACCACCGTTAGTATTTTCCATTCGTCAACATCACAAGTATCATGTTATTGTGTATTCTCAGTCGAAGATCTAGAATTGGTGTGAAGAGGGGATGAAGTAGTGCTTTCTGTCCTTCTACACTTTTTCCCCCCTGTATACACAATAAATGGGAGTAAAGAAAGACAAGAGAGATACACAGGTATATTAGGTCAGGAGAAAGCGTACGGAATAGAGAAAGAAAGAGAGAGAGAGAGAGAGAGAAAGAGCGAGAGTAGAAAAAACAGTTTCTTCCTTTTATGTTGTATATGTACAGCTTCCACAGTCGTACACTACAGCTTCTGGATGATGTACTTTTTCTACCCGTACACATCCACACAAAACAACTTAGCCCGTTCACGTCTTGCTCTCCTTGTGTATTGCTTTCCAGTATGTTAAGTAGTTTAGTTTTGAGAAAGTTGGCATTAGCCCGAGCACAATGCTCCAAAGAAAGCAAACACAAGAGAAAGGGAGAGAACTGAGAAACACACAGAGCGTAAGGCAATACACAATCCGAGGCGATAACTCGAAACCATTTCTACATTTCATACATTTTTTTCTACAATTCTACGCTCCCAAAAATAAATATAAAGGATGTGGCAGCTAACGAGAAATAAAATTTTATGTATTTTGACTCGTATTTCCCATTTGCATCTAATCGAACATTCATTTTTAAATCAGAGTTTAGAGTTTGATTTTTAAGTAAGGTTTCAACGTTCCAACGTTCCAACTCCACCCGAAAAAATACGCTGGGTGAAGATCCTCTTATTTTTTTTTGCATAACATGTAGGCATTTCGCTAAGAGAATTATTGGAGACAAAGTATGGTGCAAAAGAGTACTTGGTGAAATGGTATGCGTACACAAAAGGCAGACACAACAGGAACGAATACACCACCGACGCCACCACCTCTGCATAGACACATACATTTTGTCGTGTTGTGCAGCATTTTTTTTCTACGTAGAAGCGGATGGGAGCACCAGCTGGAGAAACAACATCACAATTTTCACCACCAACCACCGCACCTTTTACAGTTTTTACAGTACATCCATGAGTGACTCTAGCTTGTAGGAGAAGCAGTTATTTTTTTCTAGTGTTTTCCTCCGTTGTATGGAGAAGGTAGGTAGGTATCAGGGTATCAGAGAAGCAGTTAAAGAAGGACACGGCCTGCGCTTCACAATATTTTCCCTAAGTTTTTGTTTGAGTGAGAGCAAGCATCCAAAATTAGAAAAACATCAGGGTAGCCCGTCTACATACATAATGTCTATTACGTAAGAAAAGTTTTTGGAGCTTTTCGAGTGTAGGGTTGTTCGCTAGAAAGCTGGAGAAAGGAGCGCAGATAGAAGCGTTCTTGATTTCTAAACTTTTTATGTTCTTTGTATATCGTTGGGACACATGCATACACTTAGACCATTGTAGGTAGAATATGGGGAGGAAAATGCCTCCTTTTTTCATACAATTTTTCATGCATACCACTCACGTACGTACATTGGCAGTGTTTTCGATACGCTACTGTTCTCTGGTTATTCTTCAAGGGAGAGAAATAATCGTCTTGTGTTTTTATCTAAGTCGTCGGGCTAAGATGAAGATAGATGTGGGGCAAAAGAAGTTTTGCTTGAGTGAGTGAGCTTAAAACATGAAAAAGAAGGCTT
>JAANSQ010003169.1:0-10524 GCA_036850885.1 Lepidocyrtinus dapeste
ACAAACCTGGGATTTTTGTTTATGAGCATCTTTCATCTGTCAAAGATTCTGATGATTCTTGACTAGTCAATAAAATTGAAATTTTCGTACTTTACAAGTGTCATACAAAATAACAGAGATTGGGAAAAAAATTATAGGGTATTTTATTGGTTACAGCGATGGGAAACCCCCTACGAATACGTAAATAATCTTCCAAAACAATATAGCCAATTCATAGCTGTAAATTATACTTTGTACTTTACAAATTCAATTATTCAGCTAACATTGGGCATCTGATGCAGAGTTTTAAGACAAGTTTCCAGGATGCAATGTTACTTCTTAATTGGATTTCTGGATGCATAGGAAAGCAGGAAAGGTGTTTTGTTGTTCACATGAGAATGGCTGGACAAATCTTCCCAATAGGTGACCTTGGTGTTTTTGCAGTATCAAGATTAAAGGCGTGTAAGATGCAGAAAATTTGATTAAGAATTACTACAGTATAAAATGCTTAAGAAGTTTGTAACTTGAATCATAAAATGTGTTTTCGAAAAAAAAATTCATGCTTAAACACAAACTCGGAAAAATAATGCGAATTACCTTAGGCATTTCCATTACCTATGAACAAGCTACGTAAATATGTACTTGAAATGGGTGAACTTGTACCTTGAAACTTGTCGATATCCTTAGCTTAACCCTAACTCTAAAGGTAAACTGTACGTGTGTGATGCTAAACGTGCTCTAAAATTGCATTAAGTAACATTGTATCCATCCATTCATTTCGATCAAGATAAAGCGTACAATTGAAACTGTTCATGGCTTTGGCACAAGTTTTGCATGAACTTGGACTTGAAGGCATACAAGATGTTAAAGTAAGCTTTATAAGGACCCTCCTAAGGTTTATTGAACCTTCAGACTTAACAAAACTTTACAAAAATTAGATTTTTGCTATCCAGAAGAATGACAAATATTTAAAGTCTTTCTTCCTTGACTCTTGGTCAATTCAGGATTCTCGGTTACATTTCCACCTCTGACGCTACCTGATTTCCCTATTTTCCCACACTTGTGTCATTAACATTGCAAATTATACAATCCATGTGGGCCATAAGATAAGATTTTCAATTAGGAAAAAAAACTTGATTTGGGTAACGGCAATGATAGAGCGCATCACTAATTCAGACAAAAAGGAAAGGCTAGTAAGAGGGAAATGGCAGACGAAAATTCAAGCCAAGTCAGTACTCGCTTCACCAATTTAATTGTACCTTTGCCCTGGTTCTCCCAACTTGACTGAGAACTACACAACCTAAATTCATCAGGCAGTATAGCATTTCCACTAAATTTACGTTGTTCCTATATCCTATGAAAAATTATGTTAGTATGCTTTCATTTTCCTCCAAAAAAGAGCCCCACTTGAAGCCAAACTAAATAATCCTTGGACTTTAAAAGAAATTTGGACTATGACTTTGTACTCATTTTCCTTCAAACGCTTCCATTCTAATTTGCTCATCTTGTCAAAAGCGCATTTCGTTACTATGTGGAAGCATGATTAGTAAGATTCGAGGATGCTTCACATTCATCGCATCCCATGATCGCCAAACAAATGTGATAATACAGGTGAGTTAAAATGTTGCCTCTTCAAAACATATTATCTTCCCACATTCGCCAAGATAAAAAATCTCCTCAAAACTCCATTACGTACACAGCCCCAACAACATCAATTTCTTGAGCGTCATCCTAATGTAAAATGCTTAATACTCAAATTACCTTGATCTCCTAAGCTGTGTTCCTTGACTTTTTTCTGTGTGACAGAACAGTCTGCGTGATGGCAACCACCCCCAAAAAAACTACATGCCTGTAGATAACATAAAAAAAATATTTTTAGCACTGCACGAGAAAGATTTTCAGCGCGCAATGTACTAAATAGGAACACGGAATACTTTTCTCAACGTAAATTCATTCATAAATACAATAACATTTTTTTCTTTGACATAAGCATCTTATATGCATAACCATTTCTGAGTCTGACAGGGAAATCAGCACAAAAGATAAATAATGTCCATTCTTAATCATCAACACAGATTTTGTACATGATTGATTCTATTTGCATCTAAAAATAACTCGTCCATTCAGGTAGAACATGATGACGCGAGAGAGAATAGAGCAAAAAACCCACTTCATCTTCAATTCATTTTAATTGTTTTTCACACGCTATAGTATTAATTTTTAGTAATTAATTAAATATTTATGAAAGAATGTATGGCTTGATCGTGAAAAGTTCCCACCACTTTTCGAAACAATTGGTAAAAGGTGCTATGGCAAACATGCTTGCGTTTAATGGTTTAATTCAAAGTTTAGCTCAGCATTTCTTTTGAAAATTGCAAAGTATCCTGAATCATGACGTAGGTTTACAATCTCTCAAATAATGAAATCACATTGCGAAAGTATACGGTGGATATTCCCTTTAAGAATAACCAAAGCATCTCATAAAGGATACGGATATGAGATTGTTTGCTAAGGAAGATATCATAATCTTCGTCATCGTCCCGATGATAATTATTCACCAAACTAACTGCACTTTGCTAAGGCATAGTGTAGCACACGCAGTGCATTAAGAGAATCTAGGAGAATACTAATTTTTTCCCATCACGCCAGCCATATCTGTAGTTTGCCACTTGAAGAAACTTTTAAAAATGAATTCGCATCTGGCAGTTTGCAGTTTTGCACCTTTTGTCCCTCCCCTCCATAAAAGACGATGTAGTCTTTCTGTGCAGTGCTACTTTATTGCGTAGCTGAACTTAGTATTGATCGTGATATGTCCGTCTGTCTGTACGTCCGTTTATTTAATAAATTTCGAACGGGTACACTAATTGGCTTCAAATTTGGTACGTGGGTGTATCTTTGGGGCTACACTGTCGGTCGCACACTAGATGTCAGGGGTCATGGCCAAGGGTGAACGATTTTTTCAAATGACAAATATACAGCTATATTGATCAGTTTAGATCTACTCCTGAGGCGCTAGGGCAGATAAAGTTTTTTATGTTAATGAATCAGGATTAAGATCAGTTTTAAACATAACCCTTTCAAATACATTCTCAGCTACGTATTTGAAACCGTTTAGGACCTTAATTCTACAGTCTATTTCAGGGTTGTTCTCAACTAACTTACCAACTTACTTTATCATTTTTTTGTTGTTCCTTCTGCTCGAAAAGTGCGTATGCATAATGTTAATTTTCTGTTTTCGAAGCGGACGTCGTAGGCATAACGCAAGGCAGGTGTATAAATGTTAATAAAAAGTTCTACCTTAGTAAACGTAGAGATGCTGCTTTGCCACGAAACAATACAATAATAATAACGATCATGCTTCACTGACATCAATTTCTCTTTCCTTTTGCAAAGAGATCTTTGCCAAGAGAAATATTATAATGGGATGGAATCCTATATGTTGAGATGATGATCACCATCCCCCTGCGTATGTACCTTTAGCATACCAAAACTTCTTTTCCATTTTGGTTCTTCGTATCCTTAAATGAATCAAAAATGTAAAGTTTCTGCACTAGGTGGTAATTTAATATTTTGGTTTTGCGGATGTAATGCATAGAGCGCCACATATGCATACAGTTTAATTTTAAAGTTTGGCGATGATGTCGAGGATTCCCCCACTGCTACGAAGAGATAGGGTACACCAAGCTCTATATTATTATTTGTATTAAGTCTCGTAAGCAGATCACACCACACTATACTACAGATTGTTTAATACAAAAGGGGACAATAGTTTCGTCGTTAATACTGTATAGCCAGTGTGATTTTTTTTAACTGGCGGACTTTTTTTTTACTTGGTGTGTTACTGGGATTCCAAGCTAAGATTAAGATTCTCCAAGAGAAGAAATAAAAGGAGTGAGCTAAAAACGCAAGGAGGACAAAAATTAAGAGGAGGAGGTGTCCTCACTCTGAATCTCAAAAAAAAAGAAGAATAGGGGAAAAGGAACATTGATAATAAGTTCTCCTGGTTGAATGCAGCAGCAGAATTTTTGATGACAGACACCTAAGATAAAAAAGGAGTGAGGACTTTGCCTAGTTTGACCAGTTGGAAGGTTGACTTGGAAGGGATCAAATTGTGGAACTGCAACCGCTAAAGTTTCATTTGCGTAAGAGATGTTGTACGCTTAAGAGGTACAGCTAGTGAGATGTGCCGAGATTAAAATACATTTGATTCATTAGTAAATCAAGAAGTCAAAAATATCAAGTTTTTGTTTAACCTTACGTAATCTCCATAATACAGTTGGACTTTTACGTTGACTCATCGACAGTTCTGTTTCGTGTTTTATTTCGTGATTTAGGAATATTTGTAACTTTCCAACGATTTCTTGTGTGTGAAGATGGGTAGTGATTTGATAATGGACACTCCATCGGAGAAATCCCCCACTTTGAAGAAGGATCACGATGTGATCCCCTGCAAGCAAAGTATTGTCCAGCAGCATCAACTCAATATCAACAACAAAGAAGCAGAATGTCTCGCCAAATTGAAAGAAATGATTAAGGGTAAGAGAACCTACTCTTTTGAAATACGCATGCGTCAAAAAAAATCCTTTGATTTCGCAACCTTTAACCTTTCAAGTTCACGTGAAGTTCAAATCAATCACTAAATATTTCAATAGCGTCTACCCCTCAACTTACTACAGCATCATCAACATATCTCAATTTTCCTGCAAAATTATCGAATTTTGCAAACTGATTATTTCATCAATATTCTAGTCATTACCTCGTAGGCAATATTTTTTTCTGTTAAAAATGAAAACAAAAGTCTTTATGAAAAGCAAAAGTTCTACAATGCATTTACGAGTCTTTACGTAAAAAAAGTGCATAAAATGCAAATGCTGATGCTCTTTAGGTAATTTCCAAATTTCAAACTTGAATTTAGCCTTTCTTTCAAACACCTTTAAACGAAAGGGAGAGAGGGTTATGCATAGTAGCAGTCTCTTTAGACAAGTTTATCAACTAGGAAATTTTTATATGCGTTGATGATTATCATTTACATTTTTACATCAACACGTACAACGTTTACGGGGAGCTTTGAAAGATGCTAAAAGGCTAAAAGCTTAGATCCTAGTGAGATCTGATGGGTACCAGGAGTATATCCTTGTCCCCATCAACATCTTTAAATTGGTCGGTTGGTCGGCAAAGTCAAATCAAGTAAAGTTAGTCCTTCCTATGATCCTATGGTCCAATATCGAGTGTTTCCCCTTTTTATTCACCCCAACCAAAAACTATAGAGTTTACTACCTATTCCTGTTATAAAATGACTAACGACATATTCAACAGTCATAGCGACTAGGAGGTTTGAAGTGAGATCAAGGCAGCAGGTTCATGGGCAACATGTACCAAGCAATATATCCATTTTTATTGCTGATATTTTGCGAACGCAATTACATCCAAAATACAATATATCAGCGCTAGTCAAGCAGACAGTAAATGAATACAAGGCACGCTCACGCGAGTTTTTTTGCAACAATTTTTTTTTGAAATGGTCATGTACATTTTCCTTAAGATGATAATAACGCGCGGCGACTATACATACAATCTGTGTGTGTTGACGAAGCTAAAACATTTAAAAAGTCATTATAACCTGTAAGCGTGTTATGGTACTTAAGTGGATATGTTGCTAAAGCTTAACTTTTTTCAACATTTTGAAAAAAAATTTATGTTGTGCTTGAATGACTTGCAAGGCTCTTTTTTATTCAGGTTTCAATCGAAAGGGAGAGGATTTTATTTAAGAGAAAGATTCTATTTTTTCGTCTATTCTCAGACTTTAGACTTTAGAAAGAGATTTTAACAAGAGTGCTAATTGTTTCTAATGCCGCAATGAAATATTCAGAAAGCTTTTAGAATACATTTCTTACTAACGGTGTTCGCATCAGTTGAGTAGCTTTTGATACATTGCGTAGGCAAGAGGATGCGATGCAATAGGCACTTTGAAACTTTTTTATGAGCGTATCTAAATCGAATTGCAGTGCAAACACGAGAATAGATTTCATTATTGCAAAAGGATTCTGAATATTACGAGCCTTTTCTTTAGGATAAGCATAATATTATGGTCGTTTAGCGAAAAGTTTTTCAAAAGAAAGATGATCGTAATCATTAAGATTAGTGTGTACACGGGGCATTGAAGCAAATAAAAAGGAACGGATACGCAACAAACTTATCCATTTCCTTAAGAAAAAGAGTAGGATCCTCTTTAGAATTTTCATTAGACCGAAAATATGTAAACAATATCTCTTTTTCTGTAGAAAAAAAAATTATTAAATATCTGTAAAAAGTTTCATTGATATTTGGAGGTGGAGGAATTAGGTAGGATGATATATGAAGCATAAAGGCTTCTCATCATCTTAAGATATTATGCGAGAGGTCGAGTGTGTGCTGTACGATTTGTTTAGAAAAATGAATGATGAGGACGGCGCAGTGGAATGATGATTAGGATGATGATGAAGGTTTCCTTCCTTTTTCTGCCTTCTCTTCCCAAAGCAATAAGAACACTGCCGTTTTGTGTAACCTCAATTGAGAGCACTTTCTCAATTTTGCGCGTTCCTTCAAGACCACAACAACCAAACACTATTGCACTAAGGAAAAAACAAGATTGCTTCGCAAATGGCAAATGTGATTATGACTCTGAATAAACTAGCAAAATTAATGTAGCGTACTTTTTAGCGTTTACTCTCATGCAATTAATGTTGAGCAAGATGGTAGACAAAGATTGATTTGGATTATCAGAGAGTGTAGTAATGATTGATTTATTGAGAACAGTGCTGAGAAATGACAAATGGAGTTTATAATGTGGACACCTAACAATTTCAAAAAAAAATCAAATGCATTTTATAATGCTTATCAAAATATCAAAAACCTAGAATAATAAATCAACTGGAGACTATGAATTGAGTTGAAATGTCTTTTAGGGATTTTAAATTAAAGTTGGCTTTGTTTGATTCTTTTTTGCAGAAGAGAAATCGCTGAAGGGATGCTGTTTTAAGGATGATTTCCTAATACGCTTCGTGCGGTCTAAGAAGTGTCGGGTGAAACCTGCATTAGACACGGTAATTTCTAAAGATGGAATAGAGTTTTTCTTTTTTAAAAAGAGTGAAACTTAATGTTGAATAATAAGTGTTCTTTTGTGTAAATTCTTTCAGCTAAAAAATTACGTCGCAATTAGGAGGGAACGTTATCCTAACTTCTTCGCGGACTTTTGTCCTTCCGCCGTGCGTCATGTATATGAAAGTGGCATGATTCGTATCCTAAAGAATCGTGATTCAGGAGGCAGACAAATATTTGTGTTCCGAACAGGTACTGTGTACTAACGACAAATTTGTATGAATGTTCCTTTTTTTCTTAGCTAATAAAAAGGGTTGTTAACCACATGCAAGGTTGGTAAGAGTAGAAAAAAAACTAAACCTTCACAATCATGCAAGGCTGACGGGTAACGTAACTTTAGGGATAACAATGTACGATTTTGGCTTTGACTCAATCAAATCTATACAGAAGTGGTTAATGTGTATGTCCATGGGTAGATAAATGGGACCCTGAGGCTGCCGATCTGGATGACATTCTTAAGACGTTTCTGCTGTACTGTGAGGAAATGCTCAATTCAGAGGAGACTCAACGAGCTGGACTCGTTCTTATTCGAGATTATGAGAGTTTTGGACTGAGTCATATGAGAATGTGTCCTCCAGCGCAGATTCGCAAGGCATGCAACATGTTTGTCGTAAGTTAATATAAGGAAATGGAAAGCTATTAAAGTAATTTATGCTTTAGGAGCTTCTAGAATGTCAACGTACGAGGTCTTCCAAGATTACGAAATTAATAAACAATTTTTTTTCCTTCTTGGCAATGAGCAGAACAGTTTTCCATCGAGATACAAGGCGGCCCACGTGATCCGCAATTCTTATCTCTTTCATCTTCTCTTTGCCATGGCCAAGCCGTTTCTATCACAAAAGCTAAAGAGTCGGGTAAATAATTATTGCAAAAATGACTAGGATAACTAATTATTATCAAATTATCATTATTAAATCAATATTATCCAATAGTTACTAAAGATTTCCAATTTGTAACAGTTTTTAGTACACGGTTACGACATTGACTCCCTCCACCAACATGTATCCCCTGAAATCCTTCCTGACTGGCTTGGAGGCAAACTGAATGATGACGAAGCATTCGACACAAAACTTGAAGAGACCGTCTTCAAGTGCGAAAACTACCGCGCATCGTTGAATTTCTAGCCAAAAATTTTACATAATAGATTACATTAATTAGTTTTTGACAAAGATGATTTTCTGACTTTTGTAAAAAGTTCAGTGTACAGTTGTATCATTACGTGTATTAGAATATTCAAAATGGAATACCATGGAATTGATTAGGATATATTTTTAGGAATATATATTTCATGTTGAGATTGATAAACTTTCGCTGGGGTTTTGTGGTGTGAGGCTGCTTTTCAAATTATATCTTTGTTAAATTTACAAGTGTTTCTGGACTACATTATTTAGTCTACATATCTTTAAAAATTATTTCATGTTTTAGTCATTCCTCTCTGATTCTTCCGGTGTAAATGTTAAACTATGGTTGGATAAAAAATTTAGAATAGTGCGTGTCTCTAAGATCCTACCTAAAATTGGAGATTCCTCAGATTCCTGTAAGGTTCTAAGATGATAAGTATGCTTTTTACAGTTTATTCGCAGGTACTTGTTCAGATATTCACATGGTACCTAAGAGTATGTACTTAAACCAAGAAGATTGTATATTTTTGAGATTATATGAAATAATGAAATGCATATATATTACGATTTTTACTATAATTGCAAAAAATGTAAAGAATCTTAGGAATAAATGCTAATAATGATTGTGTTTGAAAGAATCCAACAATACACGTTTTAATTACCTTGGCAGTTTTATTTAACTTCTTTAAGACATCTAAATATTGGGCAAGATTATGTCATCCCAAACCGATTTCAATTCCTGAATCTGTGCTGGTCAGTCTCAAATACTTGAATTTCAGCTCTGATAAGATATAATATATTGTGTTCTTTACAAATTTTAAAAAATAGTCCGATATCTTAACTTAAACATAGTTAAATGTGTACAGGATGATAAGTACGAATTTGATGATAAAAAAATTCTTGTATTCAATCTGACCCTTTCATTCCTCTGCAAATATTCCCTAGCATAATTATTTAGTAAATATGAAAGCACTTTACTTTAGATACTTGCTTTACATTGGTATTGAGCTTTAATTGCAATAATTCACGAGTTTCCTACAATCGGTAATACTTAATATTTAGATACCGGGATTACTCCAGGTTTACACATTTAATTCCACTATAGATCACAAAAGTTAGATGGTTTTCTATTTTGAGTATTATCAGTTTGACTTTGACTTGCGACCGCCACCTCTAATCATCTTCATGATATGAAGGAAGATGCCAATAATTAAAGCGAATATTCCTACTTTAGCAACCGCAGCACCCATTTCAGCCTCCTCCTTTTCTTCCTTTGTTCTCTCAGGCTGATTATCCTGCTCCTCCTTCATTGGAGTAGTAGAAGTTGGGTCAGTTGAAGCCATTGCAAATCCGAGTTTAGGGACTAGAATCCACTTTAAATTGGTCTGAGCCTATAAAAAAATCCCACAAAAGTTAGACTCAAGTTGTCAAGTTCCTTTATAACAAAATTGACTTTACCATGAACTAATCAATTTAAATCATTTCGAAACAACTCTTTACCTTACTTTAACTATGCCCAATCAATTTATAAACGCTTGAAACTCTTGAATGATGTGTGACTGTGAAATCAGAATACTATAGGTCTTTCCAAACTTCAAACTTCCATAGCCGCACAATCCAATACACGAGACAAAAACAGATGAGTCTAGTAAAAAAAATCCAAGAACCACGACTTAAACCGACGTGTCTTTACTGACATGAAATGAAGTTGATGACCATGATACTTCAATATGCTAACATGGGATATACGGCTAGTGTGTAGAAACTCTAGAAAAACAAATGAGCACATCATCATCATAACTTCACTCCACTTACGAATCTTGCCCAGTAAGCGTAAAGCCCACACGAACTGATAAAAAGATGCAGCAGCGTATTCTATTTCTATATATCTAGATAATAAGTTTAACCAAAATGCTCGAGCCTCGAGGAGTGACGTGAATTGCGAATATGGGATACATATTTGCAAATTTTACATTACCAATGCATTTTCTTTCATTTGTATCTATTAATCCGTCTAACTCGTCGCCTCAGCCGAATACACCTCGCGTCGTGCGAATGCAACAATCACAAAAAACTTTAGTCTTTCCTCATCAGAGATTGGAGATCAAAATTTCATGTTTGGTGACTTGGCCTGCTATAATGCAGACTGCATAAATTCTACTTTACAAATTAAAAGGGCAAAGGACCGCATAAAGGTTATTATTATTACTCATTGTCAATGGAAAAGCAGCAGTGTAGGCATTTTCATCCGTAGGTAATTAATTATGTATGTGTATTATGAATACTA
>JAANSQ010003170.1:0-10517 GCA_036850885.1 Lepidocyrtinus dapeste
TCTACAATACCTGAGTGCTGGAACAGGTCCTTTATCCCAAGCTGGTATAATGGCTTCTGGTTTCATTGCTTCAAACAGGACCAAGCTAATCGCCAAAATCAACAATCAAATCATGTGGCCAGACCTGCAACTCATCCTGAATGGGATTCCTGTAGACACCAATTCCATTCCCATTCTTGCGAATGCTTACAATCTGAAGAGGGAAATAGCGGAAGAGTTCTATAGACCTGTGGTGGGTCAGGATTCTTTCCACATCATGTCCATTTCTAGTCGGCCCAAATCCCGGGGACAGATATTACTCACCAGTAAGGATCCTAAAGCGAGGCCTTTGATCGACCCAAAGTATTATGAGAATCCGGATGATGTCACCCTCACAATTGAAGGTTAGATCAGACCAAATGAAGTAATTTAATTATCCTGCAAAATTTTTCAAATGTTATCATTTAAAATTTTGAAGGGATCAAGAGAGCACTGCACTTGGTGGAAAACACAACAGTTTTCCAAAGCGTCGGTGCCAGACTTTCTACCGTGTCATTTCCTTCGTGCCGTTTACATGAATTTAGGAGCGATGCTTATTGGGGTAATAAGATACACTTCCTTTGAAAAATAAAATTCATCTTTATTCCTAAATGCTTTATTTTCTTTATAGAATGTTACATTCGCCACTACACCTTGAGCGTGTACCACCAAGCAGGTAAGAATTCTCCAGTTAACATATCCAGTGCCAATCCAGTGTCATCGAAAAAAACCTAATTTTATCTCCAAAATCAGGAACATGTCGAATGGGCAGGGCGGACGATACAGAATCAGTTCTAGACTCTTCACTGTCCGTTAGGGGTACTGAGAGACTACGCGTGATTGATGCCTCCGTAATGCCTCAAATCGTATCCAGCAATATCCAGGCAGCTTGTACCGTCATTGCAGAAAGGGGCTCCCAGATGATTAAGGAATTCTGGGGGATTGCTCCATAAAGTTCCTTTATTTTCTCCGAGAGATTTATTAGTATTCATCAATTGCCATAAAAATGCATTCATTTTAGAATATATTCAGGATTAAGGATTTTGAACTGTATAAAATACTCCTGCCTGATTATTATTATCCTCCTGTGCTGGACAAACTACTAATTACACTTTATGCGAAATGTTGACTCTTGCTAAAATATTGTTAATTTATGTTTTTACTTTGAATTAAAACAAAACTTGTTCGTAATGGTTCGTAATAAAGCCAAGTATGGTTTTGTAATGCTATTTTTTGATTGACGAGATTGCAGGAAGAAAGTTGGAAGGAGTTTTGAATTTAATTTGAAGAAATGAAACTGCAAGAATTAGATTCAATTTTGCGTTTTCGAGACTTGGCCAAACAAACGAGAAAATCCCTGGACCTCACCTGTCTTCCGCTTGAGTCCCAGTCTTCCCGTTTCAGGTTCAGCTCATCTTTCACATTCTGAAAATAATTAAACGAAGAATTCAGCCATTTTCTGTATATAAAACTCGAATTCACTCAAATAGCCTTAGATTTCTGACAAACATTTCGAGTGAGATAAATCACCAAGTCACGTCACGTGATAATGCTTTGATCTCTTCAAAAAAAAATGCGCGTATATTTATCTAAAATCGAAATAATAAAAATTATGCGATCCCTACATTTGTTTCGGGTAAAGAAAAAATTCGTCGAAGTCACGGCGAATAAAGGAATTCAGGTGGTACTTATTTGACTAGGAAGAAGCCCTTAAATATATTTACTGGCTTTGGTGGATTGCCTAGTAGTGGTTGTTTCCGTTGTCTTCCTTAATAAAGCCAATGGAAAAGTTGCCTATGTTACTGGATTCATTGCTAACGCTAGCTTCGTAATTATCACCATTTCGATAATCATTTAGAAATTGCATCCTCGAACTAAAATAGTATTATAACTCGCAATGGGCTTCAAAGACTCAAAAAGAAGTACCAGTCTCATTAGTACAATTTATCCTAGTGGAGTTTACCTATACTCCTCAGTATAATTCAGTTTTTCTTCGTAATTGGGTTGGAGGAGAGGATCCTCCAAATTGAGAATCCTTCCTAAACGATCGTACAGCTCAGGATAAAAAATGCCGAAGCGTAAGAGTTTAGGAGAGTTAAAGAAGGAGTTGGAGATAGACGACCATAAGCTCAGCGTAAAGGAAGTATGTGCCAGGTATCACAGTGACGAAAACAAGGGATTAACTACAGAGTTGGCCAAGGCTGGACTGGAAAAGTATGGGAAGAATTGCCTCTCCCCTCCAAAGACCACCCCGGAGTGGATAAAGTTTCTTGCGCAGTTATTTGGAGGCTTCGCTATGCTCTTGTGGTTTGGTGGTATACTCTGCGTAGTTGCTTATGGAGTAGAACGAGTTAAAAATGGAAACGAAACTTCCCTGGATAATGTAATCCCTGGAAAAGATTTTCGTCCAGAAATGATTTTTAAATGAGGTGGAAGGAATACATATATTTTGAATGTTTTGTTCTAGTTATACCTCGGTGGTGTCCTTATTGGAGTGGTCGTGATCACCGGCATCTTTTCCTACTTCCAAGAGGCAAAAAGCTCCAAAATTATGGATTCGTTCAAGGACATGGTGCCTCAATACGCTAATCTTATCCGCAACGGGGAGACTATCACTTGTCGTGCGGAGGAGTTAACTTTGGGTGACATCGTCCTTGTTAAGTTTGGTGATAGGGTTCCAGCGGATATAAGAATATTAGAGGCTCACGGCTTCAAAGTGGATAACTCATCTTTAACTGGAGAATCCGAGCCTCAATCCAGAGCCCCGGAGTTTACCCATGATAACCCTTTGGAAACAAAGAATATCGCTTTCTTCTCGACCAACGCATTGGAAGGAACAGCCAAAGGAATTGTGATAAGGATTGGAGACAATACCGTGATGGGAAGAATCGCAGGTTTGGCTTCCGGTCTGGCCAGTGGACAAACCCCTATTGCCCGAGAAATCGAAAGATTCATTCATATCATCACCGGAGTAGCTGTCTTCCTTGGAGTTAGTTTCTTCGTCGTGGCTAAGCTACTCGAGTATGAGTGGATAGAGGCGGTGGTTTTCCTTATTGGAATCATCGTGGCAAATGTACCGGAAGGATTGCTTGTAACCGTAACTGTCGCTCTTACCCTCACTGCAAAGCGTATGGCGAAGAAGAACTGTCTAGTGAAAAATTTGGAAGCTGTAGAGACCTTAGGGTCTACCTCGACGATTTGCTCGGATAAGACCGGAACTCTAACTCAGAACAGGGTAATGTGATATTTTATAGTCACAATTATATAATTATTTAATTAATTTTTGAACGCGCAGATGACTGTTAGTCACACATATTACGACGGAAGAATTCATGAGTGTGACACCACTGAAGACCAAACCGGTACAAAGATTGAGACCAACAGTGAAGGCTTCAGGGTAAAATTAGTGGAAACCCTGATTGATTGAATTAACTTGCAGAGTTTATATTGAGATTTGTAATTTGAGAAATTGTAATTTTAAGAGTCTGGCAAGAGTCGCAGCGATTTGTAACCGTGCAGTGTTCAAAGGTGGACAGGATGACGTCCCGGTGATGAAAAAAGACATTAATGGAGATGCGTCTGAAGCCGCCCTTCTGAAATGCATGGAGTTAAACTTAGGAAGTATTACGGAATACCGAGCGAAGCACCCTAAGGCCATAGAGATCCCCTTTAACTCGACGAACAAGTACCAAGTCTCAGTTCACGATGTGGAGGGAGACAGTCGTTACCTTTTAGCCATCAAGGTAAATTTAAAATATTTGGAGGAAATGAAGAGAATGGTAATTAAGAATTAGTTGTTCTTTTTTCCAGGGTGCTCCTGAACGTATTGCCGATCGCTGTGCTACAATTTTTATGAACGGAAGTGAAAGGGCCTTTGATGATAGGATGAAGGCAGAATTCGAAAAAGCTTACATGGCGCTTGGAGGAATGGGCGAGAGAGTACTAGGTAATGAACGGATGAGCCTTTGAAAGTGAATCTTGACATGACCTAGGTTTTATTTTCTCCTCCAGGATTTGCTGATCTTTGGCTAGACTCTGGTAAATACCCGAAGGGCTATCAATTCGACGCTGAAAATCCCAATTTCCCTTTGAAGGGGCTACGATTTGTTGGCCTCATAAGCATGATAGATCCACCCAGAGCTGCTGTACCAGATGCCGTGGCTAAGTGTAGATCTGCAGGGATTAAGGTTATAATGGTCACGGGAGATCACCCAATCACAGCAAAGGCTATTGCCAGGTCGGTTGGAATTATTTCTCCAGGTAAGTCACAACTCACATTCCCTCCAAAAGAAACAAAAGAAGACATACTAGTTATGATAATTTAATTACTGAAATGTTCCTATTTTTTAGATAACGAAACTGTAGAGGATATCGCAGAACGACGAGGAGTCCCAGTTGAAGAAGTAGACAAGTATGAAGCGAACGCTGCTGTAGTCCACGGTGGAGAACTTAAGGATCTAAATGACTCCGACTTGGATTTCATCTTGAACCACCATTCCGAAATTGTCTTTGCGAGAACATCCCCCCAACAGAAGCTTATCATAGTGGAGGGATGTCAGCGCAACGGTGCCGTCGTAGCCGTGACTGGAGATGGTGTAAATGACTCCCCCGCTTTGAAAAAGGCTGATATCGGAGTGGCAATGGGTATTGCTGGCTCGGACGTGTCCAAACAAGCCGCTGACATGATCCTCTTGGATGATAACTTTGCCTCTATTGTTACCGGAGTAGAAGAGGGTCGACTGATCTTTGACAACTTGAAAAAGTCCATTGTCTACACACTCACCTCCAATATTCCAGAGATTTCGCCCTTTTTGTGCTACATCTGTTTCGGGATTCCATTGCCTTTGGGAACTGTCACCATTTTGCTGATTGACTTGGGCACTGACATGATTCCAGCCATTTCCCTAGCGTACGAGAAGGCCGAGTCGGATATCATGAAGAGAAAACCAAGGACCAAGAAAGATTACTTGGTTAACTATCGGTAAGTCTCACCATACCCTGAAGATAAACAAAAGGTGTCTTTTGATGTAAACATTTTTTTATTTTAGATTGATCTCATTGGCATACGGACAAATAGGGATGATTCAAGCCACCGCAGGATTCTTCAGTTACTTTGTGATCATGTGCCAAAACGGTTTCTTTATGCCTGACCTCTTCGGTATACGTGCAGCTTGGGATACAATGGAAGTTGATGATCTCACAGACTCTTACGGCCAAGAATGGGTAAGACTCCAAAAATATCAGTGATTTTTTCTCCAGCCACCTTAGTTTTCTGACTTCTTTTTATTCATTACAGACCCACAGCTCCAGGAAAGATCTTGAATGGACTTGCCAAACCGCTTTCTTCGTCTCCATCGTCGTGGTCCAATGGAGTGATCTGATTATAAGCAAAACTCGAAAGAATTCTGTCTTTAAGCAAGGAATGGGGTAACCGGATACTGTTTCATTAACATATCTTTTCCTTATCTTGGGGTGTTTATCATTTTTATTACATTTCTAGAAACCATGTTTTGAACTTTGGCCTGATCTTTGAGACTTGCCTCGCAGTGTGCTTCTGCTACATTCCGATCCTCCACATTGCTTTCAAAACTCGACCTTTGTCGTATGAATAATGTTCAAAATACTAAAATTAACCAATGCCTCCAAAGTTTAATCCAACTAATTTACCTTTTTTACAGTTGGGACTGGTGGTTCCTCCCGTTCGGGTTCTCTTTCGCGATCTTTGTGTACGATGAAGTTCGACGCTTGATTTTGCGCAAAGCTCCACCCGGTGGGTGGGTCGAAATGGAAACCTACTATTAAACCAGACGCACCTGAAAATCCAGCATCCACTCCAAAACTCCCAACCCTCCATCCAAATCTATTATACTGAATTTGACTATGTCCAAAACTACTCAACTTGCCCCAAAATTATGAAAGTAGACAATATAAATTATTTTATGCTGTACCTCTAAATATTTTCCATGATCTTTGGTGACCCTGTACTCTATAAAATTAGTAAATACTAGTAAATAAATTAAGAAATGAATTTGTAACGACTAAAACCTCCATATATTTCATGATCAAATGAGTTTTTGTCTTTAATTAAAACTGAATTTTGTTCCTTCAGAAGAAACTCGAGAACAGATATATTGAAAGAGGTCCAATAATTAAATTACACAATACTCGTAAGACTATTTAACTTCTGCCCCAAAGATAATTTAATTCAGCAAGTGCACATAGATAAATTAAAACAGGAATTATAATCATCGAAGTGGTCGAAGAGTACGGGATCAAGGATCCCATTTGCCACGTAAAAAGGTCGACTTTGTGGTGAAAGTTTACAGTGGTCTGCTTTAGTGGCCCGCGCGGGCAACAGAGTCCCCACGGTTCTTGGCTCTGTACTTTTGCAACTGTTGTTCAGCAATGTCGCAGCGTCCCTCAGCCTCTTCCAACTCTTGCTGGGTCTTGCGGAATTTGGCAAGGTTTAAGGCAGCAATTTCCTCCTACAGAAGTTTAGATTGATTAAAAAAATCAAGATTAATTAATTTATACTATCCTCCATCTTGGTGGAGTCTTACGGCTTCTTCGATCTGCCTCTTGTAGCTCTTTATCTTCTGCTGGAGTTTGTCCACGAGGTCTTGCATCCTCTCGTGGTTCTTGCGGTCTTCTTCAGCGGTGAAGGTGAGTTCCTTAATGCGCCTCTCGCTCTTCCTAAGGTTCTTCTGGGCTTCAGCATGTCTCCTTTGTTCTCCGTCAAGCTCCAATTCCATGAGCCTAGCTCTCTCTTCCAGCTTGGCGATAGTCTTCTTTCCTCCCTTGAGGGCGTTTGCTTCAGCCTCGTTGAGTCGGGCTTGTAGGTCCTTCATCTGGATTTCCATGGACTTGCGGTCCTTCTCCACAGCCTGAGCGTGTTCCTGCTCGGCACGGAGCTCATCAGCCAACCTAGCAGCGTCTACCATGGCCCGCTTGCACTTCTCCTCTGAGTTCTTGGCTTCATTCAAGATTTCTTCGAGGTCAGTCTGTACAAATATATTAATTGGTGGTGAAAAGGTCAAGTAGAATTACGCTATCAATGTTTTGTAACTAACGTGCAATGTCTGCAACTCGGCTTCGAGTTTCCTCTTGTTGGAGGAAAGGGAGTCGGCCTGTGCGGAGAGGTCATTGATTTGCTCGTTGATATCAGCCAGTTCCTGTTCGGCTGATCTACGAGCCCTATCAGCTTGCTCCAGCAGTGTCCTAGACTCTTCCAGTTCGTTAGCCAAGGCATTTGCTCTTCTTTCGGATTGGGCGTGGGCTTCTCTGGTCTCATCTCTCGCCCTCTGTTCCTCCTCCAGCGCTTGTTGAATCTCTTTGAGTTGTTGCTGGTAGCGCTTAATGCTCTTTTGAGCATCGACGTTGGTCTTTGTTGCTGATTCTACAGCCTGTTCAAGTTCGTTGATATCAGACTCTAGCTTCTTCTTCATTCTGAGGGCTTCAGCCTTAGCCTTGGCTTCCTCTTCCAGGCGGCCTTGGAGGGAGTCTAAAGTGCGGATATGGTTCTTCCTGGTGTTTTCAAACTCTTCTTCCTTCTCCTGGATCCTCCTGTCAATTTCCTGTTTCACCTGGGAAAGCTCTAGTTGACCACGGAGGACTTTGCTTTCTTCCTGTTCCAGAGCGGCTTCTGCTTCTTCTAGTGCTGCCTGCAATTCCTCCTTCTCAGCTTCCAGTCTCCTTTTCGCCTTGTCGATTTCATGGATTGCACGCCCACCTTAATTATTAGTTCAAAATTTTACATGTGCTCCCTTACAAAGTCAGCTAAATATTAACGTAATATTACCTTCTCCGATTTGGTCCATGAGATCCTTGATTTCTTCTGAAAGGGCTTTGTTTTCTCGTCTCACAGTCTCGAGTTGCTCTTGACTCTCTTCGTATACAGCTTTGAGGCGGAAGAGCTCAGTGGAATAATTTCTGCATTCCTTCTGTGAGTTATCCAACTCTGATGATAAGCTATCCACCCTGGACTTCCATTCATCTACGGCCTTCTCAAACTGCTTTTGTTTCTTTTCTAGCGTGTTTGCTAGGGACTTGCTACGTTCCACCTCCAGTTGGAGGTCCTCTAGCTCGGTGGCTAGTCTCTGCTTGCTCTTCTCCAGTGAAAGCACCTTCTGGTTTAAACTCTCGATGGTTTCCTCAGCTTCGGTCAGCCTAGCTTGGAGTTTCCTCTTGGACTCTTCCAATTCCTCGGCACGAGCAATACCTTCAGATTCATACTTGGCTCTCCAGAGCATTGCTTCGGCGTTCGCCTTGGACGCTATCCTGACGAGGTTGGCTTTGCTTTCTGCTTCTTCGTCTAACTGCTGTCTCATGCCATCCAGGTCATGCTCGACATTCCTGAACTTGGATAAGAGGTTACTCCTCTCCCTGGCTTCCTCATCTGCAACCCTTTTAACATCCTCCAACTGTGTGGCAAGCGAAAGTTTTAACTTGTTCAACTCGGAAATCTGAGTCACTCCATCTTCCAATTGACGGCTAAGGTCACTATTCTCAATGGAAATTTTCTTCTTGCTAGCTTCCATTTCTTGGAGGGTCCTCAAAGCATCTTCGTATTTATAATTGAGTTCGTTAAGGGTTGCTGCCCAGTTCTTGTTTTGCTTATCCTGGGAGGCGTTTTCATTGGAAATGTGGTCCATAGCTGTACGGATCTCGTTGATCTCATTGGCCATTCCAGAACGTTCTTTCTCTGCTCTGGTCTTCAGTTTAGAGAGGGCATCGATCTGTTCTGATAACTCCACAAGCGCGTCATTCTGCTTCTTACGGATACCCAAAAGTGAAGCCTCATGCTGAATATTGGCTTCCTCCAGGTCCTTTCGCAACTTGGCGAGCTCAGCCTCACGCTTCTTGTTCAATTCAATTTGTGCAGCAGTGGCACCATCCGCTTCTCCTAATCTTTCCGCTAAAAATTTGTAGACAATTATGCAGGATTAAATTTTGAAATCGTAACTAAAATTATTGCATAAAAATTTCCTGGTAATTTACCCAAATCTTCGAGTTCACGGGAGAGGTCAGCACGTTGCTTCTCAGCCTTGGCTCGTGCCTGTCTTTCGGCTTCCAACTCTTCCTCCAGCTCTTCGATTCTCGCTTGGAGCTCCTACATTTTCAAATTAACAAAATATTAAAAATTAAAAATAGTTTTAACCAAGATACAATCGTTACAAATTTACCTTGATCTGCTTCTGCAACTTGGCCACGATCGACTGAGCATCTTCCAGTTTGACACTGAGGGACTGTATCTCCTTGTCTTTTCTGGAGAGGGTTTGTTCCAACTCTTTCTTATTCCTCTCGAGGTCGTTTACTGCTTCCTGGGTCAACTTGAGATCACCTTCAATCTTCCTCTTTTGTTTGTCCAGCTCTGCCCTTAGACGTTTCTCGCGCTCTAGAGAATCCTCCAATTCATCCAGAGTTTGTTCCAACTTGGCTTTGACCTTGTTAAGGTGGTTAACCTTGTCTTCTGCTCCTTGCAAATCTTCTCCAGTTTTTCCAGACAGTTCTTGCATGTGCTTTTTTTCCTTGTTAAGCTTGTTAATGAGCTCATCTTGGCGGGCGATTTCGTCGTTGAGGCTACGAATCTGGTGGTCTTTCGTATTCCGGTCGGCTTCAGCTTTGGAAAGACTAAGTTCAATTTCCTCCTGTTCTTTGCGTAGTCCTTGGACTTCCTGTTCTACCTTCTTCTTTCCTTGGAACAGTTGTTGACGTGCTTCCTCCTCCTGAGTCAAACGATCTTGGAGGTCTTCCAGTTGCGACTGGAGATCCGCTGTTTGGGCATTCACCTTCTGCAACTTGGCACTGAGATCACCACTCTTGTTGGACTCTGTTTCCAGTTCCTTCTCCAGTTCTTCCTTCTCTTGCTTGATCCTCGCTACCTTCTCTTCCAGTTCCTTCTTGGCTGCTTTGGTCTTTTCCACAGTTTCCTCCATTTTTGCTGTTTTCTCTTCCAGTTTCTATTTCATCAACAAACCAACAATTTTAACATTGACCCAGAATGTTGTAATTTCCTTTAATGAAATCACAAACCTTTAGTTCCTTAGCCTCCTTGTCTCCAGCACAAAGTGGGACGACCTTCTGCATCAGATTAAACCAAGGCCTGGAATGCAACAAAAAATCCATAAATCAATGGACACTAATCCAGATTATAGTTTAGATTTTAATTGACTTTAAAAACTGACCACTTCTTATTCTGCATATACTGGCGCAACGTCCTCTGGATTACTTGCAAAGCAACCCGTTGTTCCTTTAGCTTCTTGTACGTTTTCTTAGCCAAGTACTGACGGATTTGAGCTTGCATCCAGGTAAGAATTTTGGCAATCTTTTCATCACGGATCTCCTCCAGTTGACCTAACACTCCAGCTCGGAAGAATACCTTTATAAATTTGATACTCTCAATTATATTTAACTCGAGAAAACTTGAGATTGAACAAGACGAAGAAACTGGTTGTATTTTTACTTGCCTTGGTATGTCCAACTCTCCACTTATCAGCCTC
>JAANSQ010003171.1:0-10516 GCA_036850885.1 Lepidocyrtinus dapeste
CCATGTTATTCAAATGGTAGTTTCTTACTTTTTGATGCTCATTTTCATGACATATAATGTTTGGCTGTGTCTGGCGGTCGCACTCGGAGCGGGAGCTGGATATTTTTGCTTTGGATGGAAGAAGTCGGTCGTTGTCGATGTAACAGGTAGGTCGATTCTGATCTGAAGGCCAATCTGGAGGCAGTCCCCAATTTGGGGCAATGTGATTTGTACGTCACATCCTTAAAATTTCTAAACATGTTTTCCTACAATTTTACTTTAGAACATTGTCACTGACCTGATGAGGAGAGAGAAGATGAGGGTTCTGTTCAACATCAATTTCAGATGTCGTTTTGGTGTCTTAATTTTAGCATTGCTGCACTTTTTACAGAATAAATCCTTACAATGAATCAATCTCGTAAATTATGATTTGAAAATGTTCGCCACAAAAGAAGAATAAGAGTACAATCTTATTCAAAAAGACTTGTTCATGATTCCGGAAAGATCTAACAATGCCATAACGGCCAGGGGTATTGATTAGATTTAAAAAATCAGGAATTATGTACAAATAAAACCATCCCACAAAGCTATTAGAATTAATTGTACGTGACATGATCATCATTTCAAAGTAAATTATCAATGAAGATATTCGCCACGATATAAAAGCAACTCGAAGGAAACTCTTGGAGTTTTCTTTCGAGTCTGTTATATAGCTCGTGTTTTGTAAAGAAATATCTGTGATCAACAATCAATTCAAATATATTATGAATAAGAAATATTTGTAGAAGAAATTATTTATCTGGGCGGGATGCATGTCGCTAATGGCGCGCCATTCCATTCAACCACCTCAACTAATGTCGATATTGCATTTAAAAATAAAACTTTTTGGGAAAATTACAGAGAGTAAATGGCTACAAGTATAAAGAAATGTTAGAGTGTATTTTGTAGTGTTTCATAGATTTATGTATCGTAGAAGTAATATTGATTGGAATTGGTGCATGCCTATTTAAGGTAAACGTTTACAGTGTATTAGCTTATATTCTTTAGGACTGCGCGAAAAGATCTGGCCAAAATGGGTTTTTAGTTAAGTCATGATTGAATATCATTTATAGCAAGTCTATAATGTTTCCCTTCTTGTTAAGTTTGTATTTTCACATAGAAAGTAAAAAAAAGTGTATGTAAAGATGCATTTTCGATGAATAAAATGTTTATTTTAAAACTTACTGTCATCAAATCACCGCTGCTTTACACGAATGGATTTTTTGTGTAGTTGACGTTCGCATTTTTCTCTTTCTTTCCACTTTCCTGAAAGCCACAGTAATGTATAGATGCTTATCAACATTTTTGAGTTTTATTTGAAATAATTTCGAAATAACATAGTCAAGTGTAGAAATTCTGGAACAGTGATTGGTTTTTGGCAAAGTTTTGAAGAAATCACTTATCCTAAATGTAAATCATATACAGTTTTATGATTACAATGATAATTGAGAATTTATGTTTATGTCTTTGTCAGAACGTTCAGTTTTGAATTAAAGGTTGGTGATAATACTAGATTTGTCAGCTATATAATCGTATCGTAATTCAATTTTATATAGTCACAATTTTTATATATTTTCATGAGACGATTGAAATTTATAGACATATTTACTCATAATAATTTTTTTTGCCTTATTATCTGCATCTTTCTCCTTAAATATAAATAGTTTTTTTCTTTGACAGACAAATGTTCAATTTAGCATTTCCAAATGCATTCATACCCAAAGAAGAATGAACATTTTTTTATCCCTCACACCTACACAGATTTATCGAAAAATTTTCTCTCTTTCTACGTACAAGTATTTACATTCAGATAAATTTACACACGCTAAAAATTTCAATTACCTGGCTAATGTATACTTAAAAAGAATTTTTGGATTAAAGCTTCGAGATGAAATTTCTTTCCAACTTGAAACGGTCGATACCTACCTAAAGTCATTTTCCTTTAAAATGTGTGACGTAATGTTATATAAATAGCATATTAAATACATGGTTCATATATGTTTTATGGTGAGTTAAATGCGTACAATATATATTTAGCAATTTCAATATATTCCTAGCATAAAGTAGACCGTATATAAGACCTTTTATGATATTGAAAGTACAATCATTCACCCTCCCGTACAATAGTATTCATGTAACGAAGTGGTTTGTTTTATATAATGTATGTCATCTACATCTTCTTTAGATTAGGTATGTTTTGTTTGTGGTGCATTTTTTAGTTTGTTTTTTGTCATCAAAAACTGTCATGCATTCCTTGCATTCAGAGAGAGAGCTGGAACACAAATGGTCGGTCACTTACAATTGTAATGGTAAATATAGCAGTGCTCATTGTCACAGAGTCGCTCCGTTCATGTAAGATACTTAGTAAAAATTGAAGCACACAGGAAACGGACTGGATTCAGGAATAAGTGTAATATGTGTTATTTAGAAGGGCCACGAATATCTTTATACCACCAAAAAATTGGCACTACAACATTTCAAATTGCTCCACGCATCAAAATATAGTAGATATATGAAATTTTGTTTTTTTTTCTTTGATTTTTTTTGTAGATTTTCTAAAGATTTAAATGCATGAAAATGGGAGTATATAAAATAATATGGATAAAAATTAAATGGGGAGATAGGGGAATTGGACTTTTGGTATATCGCATAGAATGAAATTTGTGGCCTTTCTTAATTTAATATGTATTGAAGAGAGGTATGTATGATTAGTATAGTGTATGTGGGGGGAAGTACATTCATAATCGGTTCACATGCACTCGAGAAGATGTATGTCTAAGACATTAAAGGCAACAATAAACGTCTGAGCCCCTGAGCCGAAAATGAAGTGTAAGCAGTCGACAGAAGACTGCTTGTTGTTGTTGAAGGCTTAAAGGAGACTATGTAATTGGAGGGCTTGTGAATTGGAACAAACAAAAGCTTGGAGACGACTCTAGGAAGAATTAGAGCATTAGAGAGGAGCAATTGTCAGCACCAATCTTCGTCATCGGTGAGATGGTGGATTCTGCTGGCTAAATCTGCTGAGGGTCCTGGTCCCATGTCGGGAACGGGGAAGCCCCCGACAAGCTGAACTGGTGGTGGTGGGGGCGGCTGTTGTCGTTGCGGCTGGTGGTGGTACCCGTTTGGCACATGGCGTTGCTGCCGGGGACTGGGCGGCAACTAAAATATCCAAGTGCGCAAAGTTATTAAAATGTCAACAGTTACATATAATAATATTGCGTCATATCAACTCTACATATGTATAATATGTAGCTTCGAATGCCTATGCTCTTTTTTTTGAAACTCAACTACTAATAAATGAAAAGGAAAGCTACTTACGTCGTTTGGATCCTCCGTGACAGCACTATTACAATCTAAGACGCGGTGTAACACTTGTCCTTGAAAACTTCTGATGTCACCACCATCGTGGCGTGGAACCGGCAACATCCTGTTACCACGACCTGACAAATTTTTGAAATTCTCTCAGCCTTGGATAACATCAGAGGAGCTTCATTGAACGTATCATGAAAATTCTTGGGCTCTCAGACACAATAAGAAGGGGGTGGGTAGTAGGGTAATGATAAGAAGTTTATGATTCCGATAACTGAGAAATCAAGGGTTGCAAATGTCTCAGTTAGAGACTTCATTGGGAATAGTGGAAACTTGCCTACCTAAGGCAACTGCTTGTTCAAAACTGAGCGGATCTCTTCTAAGTCGGGGATCTGTCACTTGTCTCCAAGGTTCGCGCGGAAGCTCGCGGCGGCCACGGAATCCTCGTGGTTCTGGAGTATATGTTCTCATCATACCCATATGACTAGGGGATACATTCAGTCTGGGAAAATTGATTGCTTCAGCCGAGCCTAACATGCGATAAAAAGATCGCTAGCGCTTTATTCACAATTCCCAGGCTCTTACAAGAAAGACTGGGCGACATTCTGACCCCGATTTTCCAGTTGAATCATTTGTTTACCTGAAGCAGGCTGGTTTAAATTTCTCACGTGAGGTGGTAGCCGGAGGGCTGAAGGGTGAGGGGGAGTCTGAGGCAGACGTCTTCCGCCTATGTCACACAGTCATTTTATAATCAGGTTCTCGTAATATAAAACCATTGCATTGACCTAAAGTACTTAAGGTCCTTGCATGCATGCAAATCTTGCTATTTACTTTCACAAAACATTGTGTTTGTACCTGAACGTCTTCCTGGAAGCATGGGATAACTTCCATTCGGATGGTAAGGTCTTTGATGGTACGGAGGGCTTGGTGACCTTTCTAAACTGTTATTCCCTCGTCTTAATCTAGTAATGCAAAATTTACTACTTCATACCGTCTTCTTCAGTTACCAAATGGCCGCCATTATAGTACCTGTTGTTCTTCTAATTTAAACATCTCAAGTCTTACCTAGGAGGAAGAAATCCATTGTTTGCTCCTTGTTCAGGAGTGGATGGACTAAGAGCACTGTCGTGATACCCTGGCTGTTTTTTAAACAATACAAACAATTTTTATGAACCGTTCCATCAATTTCTGATTCCGTGGTTTAAATTCATAACGAATACAGATTTCGTAAATCGCAACAACATAAGTGAATGAAGAACAAAAACGTACCCGGAATCTGACGGGATCTGAAAGGCAAAATTCGTCACCCCTCAACTTTCTTCGAGCCCTCCCTCGTCTTGAAGTCTCTTCTCGAACTAACTCAACCATGTCTTCTACAGCGTCGCTAAAACCTACATCGTGATTATGCATCATTCCCATTCTTGTAGGCGACGGAGACCTTGATCTCATTCGTCGACTACGTCCCCTCGAGTGATGAGGATGTAGATACATTGTATCTATGAATTTACAGTGAAGTTTAAGATTGAACTCAAAAAATTAATTTACTATTTCACTCCATATTTGCACTTACCTCTCGAGGTAAATTCATCTTCTTCACGCATATCCGTATCATGAATAGACTCATGATCGAAATCATATCGATCTACTCGGCCCGTATTAGGATTAAGCTTATCATCGAGTAGAGGGCTTGAGTTTGTTTCTTTTCCGTCGGTCACCATGTCTTGTAGTTCGATTACCTGTAAAATAATAGTTTCATAACGTTAGATCAAGAATCGGTCAAACTTCACTTTACAATATGCAGGATTAATTTAGCACACATTTACTCACATTAGCCATACAAACAATTCAAATTTAAAGCATTTATTAATTATTATAAACTCTAAGCATGATTGATAAATGGTAGCAACATCAAAGGCTAAAAAAGCTCTCAGACATCCACACAAACAGCATAATAAAGTTCCTTATTGCATTGGGTCGAAAGAGCATTACTACTTTCTCTAACACTTTCTCATGCTTTCTCCAACGCAAAATATTCAATGCGCTTATATAGTTATTGAAAATCTTTGACACAAAATCTGTTCATTGAATATGTTGCGAAAGTTGGTGAAAGCAAATAACATATACGAGCAAAAAGCATGTTGACCATTACCATTCAATTTTAATAAATTTTGTATTTATGTGTAAACTTATGTAAACAAATCACATGCAACACATTATAAAAGCCGCAACATAACTTACCCAACTAAATAAACTTTTATTTCTGAATATTAGCGACATAATGGAAAAATAGTTTAAAGTAAAGTTGACGATGTTAAGTGCTTAATATTTTTAGTACTGTGATCCAATAGTCATTTCAAGAACAACTGCAACATTAAACGTCATAAAACTTCATTTCTTTTTCCCAACATCTATGATATGGTAGATAAGCTCCTACATCAAGTTAATTTCATACGAGCCTTGAAAAAAAGCTGTGTCATTAAAATAAGGAAATTATAGAAATAGAGCCATTACCAACGGAACTTTACACAACGTTTGCCACAGCATCAAACTCAAAGTGCTTTTTCACTCAATTCGGTCTATAATTATCTACGTAATAGATTCTAAACGAGCTATCGACTATTTTCAAATTTTTTATTATACTTACCAACTCTATTTATTCAAAATTACCGTATACCTAAATATTATAGTATACACGCTATCTACACTAATGATGCATATAAAATTCTATGCAAACTACAATTTTTTAAACCATATTTTTATGCTCGCTTGGGCTTCACTACCTTCATAAGGAAATAGTAGTGTCACTCACTTCCGTTCTACAAATACTTCTAGAATATGCAACTCATTATTAGTATGTAGGCGTTTTAAAAATAGTTCGCATCATTTTCACCGGCACTTTCTAAAATGACTATTTGATGTGCTTCTCTCATGTAATTTCTAATGCTTCCGGCGGTGTAAACCTAAAAGCAATTTAATTGTCTAGGGTAAACCGATCAATATATCTATAACCTACGGAATTCTATGCTTATGAACATGAACGTAAATATGTACACCTAACTAATATTTTGGGTTGAACTATTGCTGATTAGGTAGTATTATTACATAAATCTGTGTTTGCTAAGAGTAAACAAAAATTGAAGGACTGGAAATCCTAACCGTCCGTAATCCTAAACTTTAGTCTCCTACGTGGAATGAATAAGTGAAAGTTCTGCTCATAGTGCATCAAACTATAAAAATACACAGAGGTTACTTCATATTCAACTGTCAAGTTTATATACAGTTACGTTGCGCAATTCAGATTTAACAGGTAAGAATTATCAAATTATGTATGTATCTGGTCTAAGTTTTATGTAGAGGAAAGCAAACCCCGTTCTTTTGTTGCCAGCTTGGGCGTCTCCGAGTACTTGAACGTTTGCGTTTGCTCCTTTTCTTGTTTCTGGTAGAGCCGGTTCGTTCGTGATAGTCTTTCATGTCATCGCCTTCATCTGTGGCTGTCCCACCATCTTCCTCGTCTTGGTTATGAGATTTTGCCATGTCCATTATGCAACGCAGCAATCCCGTCGCTGACGATTTCTATTTCCCAATTTCTATTTACTCATCTCATTCTTTCTTGGTTATTCCAAGTCATGAAATATTTCGTCGATTGTCTTATTTCTAAGGTCGTGCCTACGATTTATGATATTTACATTTTAACCGAATTTTGGATCAAAAAATTATGAAGTGAACATTTCTATCTATTCTCAGGTTTTGGGCATTTAAAGATTCGAAGAAAATGCTATAAATAGCCTCAACACCGGTATGAATACCCTGCAATATAATTTTCTTTGTTCCTCCAATACAAAGAATGACAAACAAATGCATTATGTGCACTTATGCGAGTGTTGTTAGTGAAATGATAAAAAATTAAAAAATATATTCCCAATGCAAATTCAATGCTACCCGATGATGAATCTGCATTTGTAAAAAACTCTACATACGTGAATAAAAAAGTAAAATGACATAGCGAAATCAAGGGCCCTGCTGTATCATAAAAATTCCTAACGTGTGTTCGCATACTGAGAGAGAGGCCACTAAAGGTACTTTGCCAGCCTCTAATTCTTACCGGAACAGCGGGTTGAACCTTTCCAAATTTCGTCGTTTTCCAGTTTTCCATAATTAGCAGTCCCGCATATACCTTTCCAACAGTCATCCTTTTCTTCCCAGCTTCCGAGGGAGGTGGCACAACTAGGTCTAGCATTTTCTTCGCCTGCAATGGCCAAATATGTTTGATTGTTTCTCTCAGCTCCCTATCGGCAGCGTCCATCTCTTCTGCTGGTCTCATTTTTATGCTGAGATTTTCCCGAATCAGTGCAAAAAGTGTAGTGGTAAAGTTTACGCAACCGTTTTCGTCAAGCGGCATGTTCATTCGTATCAGCTTTTTATACGCTAGTCTATATGGGCACTTGTTTCCGAATCCCAGCGGAGGATCCATATTTCTTAACATATCGTACATTTCTGTGAAATGTATGTAGCCCCTGGAAGCATCAAATTAAATTAAGAGATCAAGACATGGGATCATTACGTAAATCAAGAGAACAAAAAATGCATAGAGTTAGTGTGCTTTATGACATTAGTAGTCACTTACGTAGCACTAGGATCATATTCTGCCCATATTCTAATGAATTCATCTAAATGATGGGCTCCAAGGATGGACGAGTCTCTGGTCAAATAGTCAAAGTTATCCATGATGACGGCAACAAAGAGATTCAACATCTAAGCAAGTTTTCAAAACAGGATAGTCATTGAAGTGAGAGAAATTTTTCAAGACTGAAGAACAACTCGTTTAATACATAAGTATCTAGGCACTTCACATTCTTACCAAGAACGAACAAAAGAAAATGAATGATACAAAGTATGCGTAGGCAAGATTGGAACCACAAGAGTCTTCGTCTTTTTTCGATGCAGGGTCACAGGGTCGGTCTTTGATGCAAGACAGCATAATTGAAGGCCACGACTCTCCCGTTGCACAACTAAACATTGTTATTATAGAGTACATGGATATTATCATCTTTAATTTTTTTTTTAGACATATAAGCGTTTCCTCTAAACAAATCCTAGTTACACGTTTAGTTATGTACATCTCTCAAGCAGAAAGGCAAACTGTTACATATAATTGATGTGGTATATGTAACAATGTATAAAAGCATTTCTTATAGGAGTACAAAAAGCCATGCTAAAGCAGCATGCAAAAAACTTGGTGGTTTCTCATGTAAGAAGTAAGACAAAAAACAGAATAATATAATAACAATCAATCAATAGACTTTTTTTTAAGTTTCGAGATCTTGGACATAAATTATGGAAGGGAAATTAATTTATTCTCGAGGGACATTGGAAAGTATACTTAGAAAATATAAGTTTCAAAAGAGGATAATCAACGTACATCAGATATTATGAGCAAGATGCTCTGATATAATTAAAATAAGGGAAAATGTCCATTGGAAATTATAGTACTCACTAGCGCTGCTGTTTATGTTTTATGTAAATTATGTACCAATGGTAGTAGTGGTAATAATCTTGGAAACCATACAGTAATCAACTTAAATATTATGGGTTCGCAGCAAATCTGGCTTTGTTACTTCATGACATGTAAATTGAAAACATAAATTCATTTGAAAGTGCTACAGAAAGAAGAATCGAGGGCGACTTGTAAGATCCAGGCAGAATCAATCTCAGATCATTCATATTATGTATCCTTCTTAAAAGAAAAGATTGTTACTTAAAATTCTGTGGTAGTAAATGGCAGAGTGTCAAATCCACTCAGGAGAGAATAATATATAGTTATACATATAGAGGTTCATGTATTTTTGTTTAGAAAAATTAAATGTATATGCTTTTAAAAATTCTTTCCAAGACTTTGCTTCCAGTTTTATTACTGACCGGAAAAGCAGCATGAGGCCTTGCTGGAAATTGCGAAAGTTGTTATGCCGAGTGATTGAAGTTTCAGGGTCCAAGGCTATGTTACCGAAAACCTACGAAAAAGGATAGTGGAGAAAAGAATAATGTGCTATTATATACATAGCTCTCTACTTGTCAAATTAGTATCTTCAGCAATATTAGTAAGTTCATGTGATCCGGCCATGGGATAATAATAATGCAGAGGAATATTTGGCCGTCGCGCAGTAATCACAGCTCATCGAAACGACCGGCCGTTAAGGTTTCTTTCTTCTTTGTTTCTCAATCAAATTGACCATGTATCATCCAAACCTAAAAGGACTACATTGGATAAAGAGTATAACATCTAAAATGTACGACTAGCTAAGTTGCATCTAGCCAAAAGCCTCATAGAACTTTCATCATTGTAAACATATAAAATTATCCTCATTCTTGTGTAATTTTGTTATCCAACCATATCATTTTTTGGTATTTTTTTTTCATTCTCATGGAACAAACATACACGGTTGTTGTATATGAAAATAGAAAGTTGTGACAAGAATGAAATCATAAGTATTAATATTATATACAGTATTTACACTACAACTCGACGGCTAATTAGAAACGACAGGTACTCAACGTTTATCTAATTTCTACTCAACTAATGTGTACGATATTACGAGCTGCAGCAACACTGTCAGCGCCAACATTGAAAGTAGTTGTAGAAAAATATCTAATTTTGTTACTTTTACGTACTAACAGTACTGCCACTTTTTATTAAATCAATTTTGTATTCCAACGAGCGAATCTACTTCTACATTACGGTTTCACTAGAGAAAAAGAGAGACACAGAGAGAGAGAGAGAGAATATAGACAGTACTTTGAGAAGTCCAACAAAATTTACAGCAAGATTTTATATTTTGATTTTTTTATTCACCGAAACAATAGAAGAAGGGCTGCAAAGAACGACTGAAAATTGTTATGACGGTTGATCGAGAGGTCCGGGTCAAACCTCAAGTTCCCGAAAACCTACACTTTACAAATAACAATTCATGTATGTAAAATCATTCTACAATATATTTTCACATTTTCCTTACCCATTCAATTAATTTTTTTTTGAAAATTTATAGTTCCTTGTTTTTTTATATTTTAGTACTGTAAACGAGGCTCTACGGAGTGTTACGGATTAAATCTCTACATTTCTCATACGATCATTTCTAGTTTAAACTATTGACTTCATCTCTATAATTGATGATACATCTTCTTCTTTTGGTTGTAT
>JAANSQ010003172.1:0-10514 GCA_036850885.1 Lepidocyrtinus dapeste
AAAAAAGTGTCTTGTATTTTGCATAAAAAGCAATTATTGCGAATCATCTCATACTCTCACGCAAATGCTCTTGTGTTTCATATTTTGTAGATCAATTGTGTTTGCATTGTTCTGTAGATTCCCAATAAAAATACGTTTATATAGAAACATAACTACTATATACTTAATATTTATAAGCAACTCTAAAGAACACTGTTTGGTATTGGTTATGAATTATTTTGTCTCTGGCATTTTCTATTGAACATTTGGATCTTCAGTTTCACCATTTAGGATTTTAGACCGGTCATCAGGAGAATGCTTTTTGACTATGATTGTTCATTGTTTTATTCACCACAGTATTTTCTTAAAAATCTGTCTGGAGTCTACACTTTGGAATAATTAACAAGGGGAATGCACTGAATTCAAAAGAAACTTTCATCGTCAATACGTCGTAAAACATATCCATTTATGGAATTACAAGGCATGATCGTCTAAAAAGTTATAAACATTCATCGCTTCATTGTTCTCACACGAAATGTTATCGTTTTCTCTTGTCCATATCATCCTATAGAAAAAATTGTTTTTGATAACCTTTACTTTGCATGCAAAGAATAAGACATGTTTAGTTTTGTCAATCAGTCTCCACCGAGCACAAAAGCAGATGTACAAATTTTTATGTCACCAACGACCTCATAAAAGACATATGGATTGTTATGTTGTAACACTCTCTCCACGATATCTTTTTTTCCGCGTCCTTTCACGCAAGAGTTATTAAGAAATTATGACAGACTATCATGTCTCCCTCAAGAAGACTCATAAAATGGAAATGGTAATAGTAACAATGACACAGTCATAATTGGCGAAAGCTTCGGGAGTGTTCCATCGCTTCTTTATTGATGTCTCTTCATGTGTAGGGCAAGATGATCCGACCTCGAGAAACATCGATCGCAATGAACACACTTGAAAGGTTTGGCTCCCCTGGAAATACAAAATAAATTGAAAATAAATTAAGCATTACAATTTTATCAAGATTTTAACTTGAACTCGGTTTGCCCTATTTGCATCTTAGAGTTTAGCTAACAAAGTCCGTAATGTACTAAAGTATTGTTGTCCTTAAAATAAATCACTTAAGTAGATAGTAGTATTTGTAACTGACGTGTGTTTTCTGTAGTGCCTGGTCAATTCATCAGATCTTGCGAAACGCCATTCACAGCCTTCCCACATGCATTTGTAAGGTTTTTCGCCTGCAAACAAACAAAAGAGAAAATACATTTTTTCATTGTTCACTAATAACTACTTCTCGCTCATTCCAGTAAAAATCTGCATTGCATTGTTTACAATTATTGAATTTTATTTCTTGATTTATCCGGGAAAAGATGAAGGATAAATATTTAATGTAAATTTTCTCTCATTTCCTTCTTGGAAGGCTCAAATGCTTGGTCTACCATTCATAATTAGCGTGATCCAATTAGAATTAAAATGCATAGCTAACCGCTTTGTCATACCAAATATATTTCCCTTTAAATTCCTTGCGGTATAAAAATATTTAACTGTAAACTTTTAATCAGCTATGGCGATTGCCAAAAATTTCTTGCGACTATTTCTCTTTTATTCCCTCTAAAAGATAAAAAAGAAGAAGAGACCACCCCACATTATTCACCACATGACATCATGAACTCAAACTAATTAATATGCAGTACTGTATTTACAATGCCAATCCAGCCAAACCATTAATTTTTCCCGGATGTGGGTTTGTGCTTCGCATTAATTCATTCTACAAAATATCCGCAAAGAAACTTTACAGTTTGAACAATTAATTATTTTTTCAGAAACTTCCCACAACTATAATCCAACAAAAAATAACTGCGGACAAAATTATTTTTCCAACTGGAAAAATACAAAACGCCAATTGGCACTCGGAAAAAATGAAAAACATTTAGAGCCGCAGGGACTCTCTTCGTCGTCTACATCATTTCTATGCAATTCTCACAAAGCAAAATACAAAAGTTAAGCTTATTTCAACAAATGCTTTGTATTTATGAAAAAGAAACTTCCAAATCCACTACTTGTACTACTTGAGAATAGGAAAAAAATGCGTGAAGTTTCGCCATCCGAATTGTTCCCATATCCCTTGCCAAAAATTGTATTCCATCTTTGTACATACTTTTGTCGTATTAGGAATGTCTTAAAATGTTGTAAGAGGAAATAAGTGAATCGTACAATAAGAAATGTATTATGGCCAAATGCCAACTATCCATTATTTTTTTCATTTCCAATTCATTCCAGCTGAGGAAGATAAAAAAATCTTAACTGAAAACATCAAGTGGGACGAAACCTTTTGTATTTTCTATCTTTTCAGCAAAACTGTAGAGTCTCATTTGCCAGAGACTTTTATCTCGTAGAAAATATAATAAACTTTCAGACCTCAACACATTTTCTTTTCTTAATTTTTACTTGAAATGGGAAATTAATGGAAGTTTACGTAACTAATCATTACACTCCCCATGATGGTAAAACTGACCGGTATTAAATTGTCGTCGAAACTTGGAAACCTTAAATTCGCTTCAAGAAGTCATGCTACTCTTGCACAAGGGCCACGCTATCATTGTCTTCAAATTTCATTTAAAGAAATTAGTATTCTCTGCGGTACGCCACAAAACACATTCCCTTCTTTTTTTCCCTCTCCAATTCTCAATGAGACAACACGAACTCTTGAAAAAATTTTCGTCTTTCTTTCGATTCGTCAGCAATACTAATAGATGTAGGCAACATGCGTCTAGTCAGCGAAATGTTCACTTAAGCAATGTATATACGTCAATTACTATCGGAAGCCTATGCCTTTGACAACATTCCAGGACATTATGGAGGTTTCAAAAGAAAAACCTTTGCGTTTGTAAGGGACAAATGTGTTCAAGGAAAAAAGAAAACAATTTGCAAGCTCATTGTCTCACAAACATGCTGTACTTTCATGAGAAGGCTGATTGAAACTAGAGCAGATGTGAAGGGATAAAAAACGAAATTAAAGTCATCTCGGAATAGTGAAAGTATAAAGTATTGCTTAAGCTATTAAAATACGTCTTGGAATTTTTTAAACGTACAACTACATTTCGCATTTTCCTATTAGGAATGACCATCTGAGGAGATTAATGAAGAAAGTAAGGCAAGGCAAAATCGTGATAATATTATATATTTTTTGCCGTTGATGCCTAGCTGGTCGGCAAATAGTTGGCAGAAAACGGTTAACAAAAATGTCGGCTCCAAGTGCGGCCCACACTTTTACACACTTGAATAAATATGGGAGCAAAACACGTCTTATTACTTTTAAGGATCATGATCATCATCTCTCATGTGGATCCCTTATGGCATCTCATCGCATCGTGGTTTGAGCCAGGGCAGCTGCGTTGCCTATTTGCGTTACTAGTTGTACTACACTAAACCAACAAGACTTTAAGGAATTGTTTCTCCATTAGGTGCAGCATGCTTTCTTTTTAAAACTCCGCCAAAAGTTTGTCGCTTTTCTTTCTCTTTCCTTTTCAAAGGATGTTACTTTAGTAGTTTGCTGCTGTTTCTTTTTTTAGTGCCTATACACTTGTCCAGTTCAATTAATGCCTTCAGTTTCCTCAGTAAAATAAGACACTTGAGCCCCATTTTTACTACATTTGTTTTCTTTCCTCTTGGCGACATTTTCTAAACGAAGGAGAATGAGAGAAAGTGGAATGCCTAGAGTAATTCCAATAATGACGGAGCAAAACCGATGATCATCAACACTTGTTATATTCCAAGCACAAAACCCTCTCAAACTCAAATATTCCATCACCGTAAGCCATCTCAACATTGACTATAAGCTGTTCGTGCTACCCTGAAGGATATACAGACATACTTCTGTACATTTTGTTCCTAGAAAAAAAGTCAATCAGCAAAATCATAAGAAGATGACGACAGTAAAAAGGCTACAAGCGATATTCTTTGATGCCTTAATTGCATTAGTTACGGTCTCGTGAACAAATGTCCAGAATACTTTCTCTACACTTTCACAAGTTACCCCACTAACTATCCTAATCGTACTCGTCTCAATAGAAAAAAACTAGTGGTAATTTCATTCGATAATTACTCTAATTTTACTGCATTCGAGTTGAAAACAATTTATCTTTACTTTTTCAATAAGGAATTCGTATAATTGTCTTTTTGGGTGAAAAATATGCCTTCTAAAGTCCCTTCAAGATGTAATACAATACTAGATAGAATCTCATCAGCATCCTTGTAGTCTCTCCTTTTTTTTGCTGAAAACGTGCAACGAATAATAAAAACTTATGAAACAAGAGGGAAAAGGGAGAAAAAGGAAAGCAAAAAATTTTTTGTTCTTTTCCTTTTTTTCTCTAGAATATTTAGTTCTCCAGTCACCAGCCAGAACCATTCTTCCATTCAAATCGAAACTCAAGCCCACCTAACTTCCTTTTATACTCCTATAAAAATGAAAAAGAGAAACAGGAGACGTTCTCTGAGTTTTGCTGTTCCTACTTGGTTAACTATGTACCATCTTCCGCTTTATTCGTATCAAATAGCCATACACAATTCTTTTCTCATCTCATATCTCAACCCTCAACCATAGGAAAAACAGGCAATTTCCGATGTATTGACTCCAATCAAAGGGAGCTACGAAGAAAGGAGTCTCTCTCTCTTGTGCCTTTTACCCGGCACTAGCCTAGAGACAAAACAGAAAAGTGCTTAGGTATTATATTTTTGCTTGGTCTTGTTTCCTACGTGAATATTTTTTCTCTTGAAACCCAGACTACTAAAAACACTAGTACCTATTATAGCCAGCAAGGAGCCAACTTGANCTATCAAGCAAACCCATTGAAAAAGATATGATGAGAAATTAAAAGGCTAAAATAACTGAAAAGGGAGAATAGACCCGTGTTTTGCTTATTGTCCAAAAGTTTCTAAGTAGGCAAAAATAAATTACAGTATAGTTATCAAAAGATTGTTTACTCCTATTCAAGTGTCGTATTTAGAAACAAATTTATTCAATAGGTTATCAAAGCGAAACTCCACAGTCTAGACTTTACCATTTAGTATTTGGAGATTCATTAAAAACAAAAACTGAGCAGCAATTGTTTCAAATTCACGGAATTTCTGCAATATTCTCAATAATGCTAACACTCAAGAGATGTTAATTTATTTGCAAAATATTCTGTACAGACAAAAAAGAATCATGACTAACATCCTTCGCAATATTCGTTTTTATACGTTTTCTTAAACAGATTACGACAAAGAGTCAACAACAGTATCCAATTTTTTTGCCTCGCTGCTGCAGTTTCTCAATAGGTACGATTAGCGCACCAAACTTTTCCCACTTGTGTTCCATTTTTTATACAATGCATAACCAAAAAGGTTTTGAGTAAAAGTGGTGCATGAGGGAGAAAACCAGCTTTAAGCAAGTTTTCCCCGATGAGGAAGAAAAGTATGAAAAAATTACTTTTGTATCACAGATTATGTCCTCATTCTTTTTTCACTTCCTCAACTTTTTCTTCAAAGTTTAAATTGCGACGCAGAAAAATAAAAAAGAGAAAGCAATCGCCATTCTAGTCTTTATTTCATCTTTTTACATTGTACTTTAAGGCGATTTTCTCTTCCTCGTTGCGAAATTGTGGAACCTTCTTACGAGAGATTTCTATACCCCAACTGTATGCTTGTACACATCTGCATCACAAGCCCGCCAAAAGGGAACAGCAGACTAGACAGCAGCCGGTTCGTTCTTTCTCTTCTTGGAAGACCTTAAAGCTCTCTAGCACATTACCCCTAGTATGACCAAAATACTAGAGTATGATAAAAATATCATCAAAGAGAAAGATTCTGGTTGGTACTTGCATTCCTGTAGTTAGAATACCCATATAGAAATACCTATAGATGTAATCTATTATACGGTTACACATTTGTCCAACTTTGTTATACACACGTAAAAGTTCACGTACTTAACTGAACATTTTACTTTTAAACTTGGAAAAGACCCGATGCCATTCTCCCTTATTTTTTGCAATAAAATAATGCCCTTTCGTAGTACATGGTGTATCTAGGCAGTGGATCGATATCTTTGTGGATCGATAAGAAAGCAAAAGCAACAGAGAAGAAAGGAAGAGAGGGATAAAGGAAGCTAGTATAGAATGACGAGGGAAACCTAGTCTATTTTTGCGGTCATAGACACCGCACTAGAGAAAGCTAAAAATGCTTCTCAAGTTTTCGTACTACTGTTCCACTGCTCTATTCAAAAACTTTTCATAATATCTAGGTATATTTTCACTTACATACTTTCAAAATTTGCACCTCTATGGTATTTCACGAAATATAAATATTTTCTAAGAAACCAACCAAAAATTAAAAGGATCGAAGTACTGCTTCATCAACACTAAATTGGAACTTATTACTATTACAAGAAAACCAATTATCAAAATGAGACTAAACAGCTAGGTATTATATAGATAGGAGTTTCATTTAGTTTATCGAATCATTGTCAACGACGTACCGACTTTATGTGGGTAAAACGGGAACGTACGAAACCATTCAGAGAGAGTCATGGTATATTATTAGAGTCACTAGATAATAAGAAAGAAAGTTTGGTCAAGTGACTGACTTTCCAACAGGCAGCATTTATGTGACTCAAAGTTTCACGTAAAAATGTACTGTAATGTGTTCAGAATGTTTAGCTGGATGACATTATTATTAGAACTTTGGAAAATGGATAGCAAAGGAACAAGCAAAAATGCTAACTGTATGATCATGATCATCAATCGTTTTGCCATAAGGGAAGCAAAGCAACGAAGCGTACAAAATGTGCATTTTTACTATGCCTGCCTGTTTTATCAGCTGTAACAAGAAGGATATCTATCCCTAAAAGGAAGGTTACAGACAGTCTAATATTGGAGTCTTCTCTGCAGAAAATTTTCACTCCGACAGAGTTAGTGGGAATTTTTGCATAATGATAACGATTTCCAGTCCGTGAGCATTCCCGTCTTCCTTTTACTACATCTATATATACTTTCACTTGTACTACCATAGTCAATATTTAATGAGGATATCTATGGCATTAAACATACATTATACACAAGGGAAAATATAGACATAGATGGAGAGAGCGAGGAGCAATGGCAATGTGCGCGCGATCTGCTTAATAATTCGTGACAAGCCAATTAGTAAAAGCAAGGGTAACAACCTCGGGAAAACAATACATTAATATGAATGAACATGAATCCTATTTATTTATGATTTTTTATGTAGACCCTGGTATTACCAAAATGTTCAGGATAAAAATATTGTTTATCATTCTTAAAGTTTCGTGTAATTAAAGCTTACCAAATATATATTTTCATGAGGACAGAAACAAAAACTTTCCAGAAAAATGCTCATTCTAATTGTATGTTAAAAATTATGTGAAAGCATCTATTTCATCTATTTGATCTGTTAAACCTTGTATATAAAATGGCAGCGGCAAATAATTCCACCTTTCCAAGTTAGTCTGAAGTTTTTACCTACATCTTGTTACATAAGTATTTTCTTCTTTTTCTTGAATTACATGTTTAGCTTGGTTGATGGTAATGATGACAAATAGATGTGACATGATTCTCCTTTCCATCATCACCAACTCCGACAACTCCACGGTAATGGGTTTGTTTGTTACACTTTTTTTTGATTGCAGTGTCACAAGTTCCACTTTTACTTGTCGTTATAACAAGAGAAGGAGTGAGAATGACACACACGTGCCTTTAATTCTAACGATGTTAATCCCACCAAAAAAAGCTTGCTTTTTGGGTGATCAAAATGATTGAAACAAGACGAGAAAAATTGTACTTGTTAACGAGCTATACAAGCTGTGAAACTAAAGCCACGTCAAGCAATTCTCCTTGTGGAAAGTAGTAAATTGGTGTCATGATTGCCGTGATTTTGTCGTCGTCAGCCTTGGAAATCATTACAAAGTTGACTTGTTACCGCATATTTTTTTTCCCAAATACATTGATCATTACGAAGATATGTCTAGCTGGAAATTGAACTAGAAACAAATCTTTGTATAGGAGTATAATCCGGAGACTCCGAAACCTTGCTTGTTAGAAACGAAGCAGAGGAAATATTATTTTTAGTAAGCGACACCTTTTCGTTTATTCCGATTGACCTACTACCTACTCTTTAAGAAAAAGTTTCTTTAAGGAGAACAGAAAGTGAGAATAAAAGTGGCAAACGTAAATTTTTTTTTGTCAAAATAGATGACGAGGATGAGCGAACTCATTAAACTACTTTTTCTTGCTCTTTTTCTTCCAAGCCATTCAAGCACTGCTATAAGCACCTCCATACCATACCAATTATTACTTTCTAAAAAGAAGTACAAAGTTAGAAAGTGAAGTTTTTTCTTTCGCTTTGTAATTGTAATGTTACAAAAGATATCTGGAAACGAAAGGTTTAGGAAGAGAAACTCGAAAAATTGCAAACGACATATATTCTTCTGGATTAACTTTGAAGTCTTAGCCATAAGTAACCATATCCCATATATCAGTAGACTTAAAAGCTTTTATCGGTCTTTTGGTTATATTTCCGTAAAGAAAAATCTTTCATCCGTAGCTTTGCCGCGATAATTAATAGAGCATGAATTAAAAGGTATTATTGGAGATCGCATGCGAAATCAACAAACCCTAATCCATAAATTAATTAGCCAGCTCGGTTCCGCTAAACTGTAACTGCAGACGTAGAGTCGAAACCATTTTCTTGTGCATTGATGCGTTTCCATCGAAATCTTCCTACTTTTTAAAATCCCTGACTCTGCCAGAATCCCTTGACAGAGAATGGAACCCAAACTACCCGTTTCCTACGTATTAATAACGGAGGCAATTATCATTCTAGAATTCGTTCACATAAAAGATTCAAACAACCAGGAAATGAACCATAAAAGGACGCGAGACGACACAGCCATGTAAACCTAATATCATAATGTAATGCAAACGGAAAAATGGACTTGTGACAACAGAAATTTAATCTTATGAAGCAGGAAGAGAACATTCATTTTATTTTTAAGTTCTATAATCCCTCGTTATGTTTGGATGTGTTTAGCTCTATCTAGCCAATTCTAATCGTAAACATTTTATTTCATTCACAACTTAAGGAAAAGTCAAGCACAAATTCTAGTCGTGAACTTTTATTACTTTATTTTTGTTTTTATTAAATATGAGGTTATGGGGTTTTATTTTTAGGAAACAATCAATTGGCAATAATTTTGAATTAAACCAACTCCCCAAACAGGAGACAGATTCTGAGGAACCGATGGATTTTTACAAACTTTTAAAGTTAACGTAACTTTAGAATTGGATTTTAGAAATAAAATATTTTGGACTTTCACAGTCAAACTCAACTATTTATGCAAAATATGTTTTTGAATTACAGGAAAACTTGATTACATGTTTGTTTTAATATAAGTTTTAACATGTTAGAAAATTTGTTAGGGTAAAACCATGGACTATGTTATAAAATATTTTAAGAAAAAGTAACGCCTAGGCTCTTTTAGTTGAGCCATAACATTAATTTGTTTGCCAACAAAATAAAAAGAAAGTGCAACTTTATTTGGTCGTGCAATTTTCTTCCCCTTTTTCCTTTTCAACAAACATGTTTCATGTTTATGAGGACTTCTACAGTGCTTCATGCTAGTCTCATTAGTTGCGAAAATAGTGGGATGACTTTTTAAGCCCATGGAATGACAACTGCAGGAAAATAAATGATGCTGACGTTGCCGATGAAAAAAAAGTTTAAACCCTTTTTACCAGAAAAAACTTGTGCATTAACGTGACTTGTTCGTTTGATTGCGCTGACAGGCCAGCGGTTAATGAAAACTAGAAATTCCGTCAGCATCTCTGTTTACTTTTCTTTAGAGAATTAAGACCCGAAAAGGAATTTCTTTCTTTCCCCATTTCAAAAAATAAATATTTCTCTTTTATTACTTTCTGCGGTCTCGGAAAGTTTTTGCAATTCACATATGTGTGTACCATAAATAGCTAAATATTTATGTGTATGAGAGTTTTCTCGGAAGAAATTCCAAAACTTTAATTGGAACTGGGAAAGAGGAAAAAAAAAAGAATTATATATTTGCAGATTTTAAATCCGGGAAAAACCAGCCATAAAATGTAAAGTGAAAGAGCAAGACGATCATGAAAAAGTTGATGATGACAAGTATGTTTTCTACGGCTCGTTAACTTTGAAACGATGATGGTAGTTGCTACAACTCAGCTTAAGTATACAGCTTCCTCAAATAATGCGGGAACAACTCATCATCTGCATTTTATCGTAGAGGAAGATTTGTAATGTACCACCAGCACCACCCATGATGATTCTTTTCCATTGATAATGATGCAAAATGTTGATGGGGATGTCAAGTCATTTTTATTGTGTTGCTTTGCTAGTCGCAACTCCCAACTGGATCTAATTCCTGCAGTGTCATGTGAGTAATTCCATTTATTCATCATTCTCTTCATTTTAAGCAAACAAACTGTTAGAAATATTGCAAC